>JAFJYG010000242.1:0-62368 GCA_017366145.1 Cadophora sp. M221 | reverse complement strand
TGGCTTTTTTGGGGGGGAGGGGAATTAAGTAATTACTATCTTGGATTGGGGGTGTTAGATTGGATTACATATATGCATTAGAAATAGATGCACCTTGGAGTTGTCTTTCAACAAATAATCGGGACATGAAGCTAAATGACATGACGTGAAGGAGCTTTTGTGACCGCCCCATGGGCGATTTTGCTTTTGAGATTCGAGTCTTGCTTGCGTAGGTATGTACACTTGCTGCACCTTGGGGATGAAGGGCGTGGGGTTCGACGTGAAGTTGCAGTTGGAGATTGTTGCCGCCCCATGAGTATACACGCCTTTGCGAATTAGTGCGCGGTTTCTTACGAATTGTCCTGACTGTTCTCAGTGACGAGATTCGCATCTCCAAAAGAAGGAATGAGGAACTTATCTAGCGTCTTTGAGGTTTGGAGGTGTGAAATACAAACAAGCTCCTCCTACACCACGGAAAAAGCATCAGACAAGCAGGCTGTGCACTTTGGGTTCACCAGCGAATTCAACACTCGCCTACCTAGGGACGCACGGTGAAGTTTTCTGTGAAGCCAGACTCGAAGAGGGCATTGGGGTGACCTTTACCCCGCGTTCTTCAAGAGAACCCAGTTGAGGTCATCTTGTGTCTTTAGCGCAGAGACAGCTTGAAGTCCCCCAAGATGGGATATTTCCACTACATGATGGGGAAGGTAATGTGGTCGACGGTAGGAGTGGAAGTGGGGATATCGGCATCCTCTCAATCTGAGTGTGTAGTTACCTGTGAGGAAAGTTCCCGAGGAGATCGAAATGGCGGGACTTGACGGTGTTCAAGCACTCTGTTATTTGCAGCAACTTCCTTTAATTGAGGTCTTGCATTCAAGACTTTCGGGACTTTGAAGGTTCGTGGAGGAATTGATTGAACAAGAACGCGGAAATTAAGCGACTTTGGAAAGGGTTCAAAAACAACACAACTACTATTCCGGGGTTGTCTGCTCTCAAGTTGTGCCATGTGATTGATGCATGTGCCTCAACCAGTAGATATATTCCACGCATTTCATGTCATGGACCCTCAAGAAAACCTCCGCGGGAATAGTTGAGTTGATCAACCGTGGGAATAAGTTAGGCCCGTGGTGTGATGACCACGTAACTACCATCAAAAAATCATGTGTTTTAAAGTCTCATGATGCCCGAACTTTCGAGATATATTCGAGGCGTTCGACATTCTATTGGGTGACATGCAATGGAAGACGAAATGTGAGGCGGTCTCGCTCAAGACTCGGTCTGCTTCGGAGATCTATTGGAGGTCTCTGAGGAATAGAATTCTGCAAGGAGAAGGAAGATCTTCTGATTCTTGACAGTTTACTCGGGCGAAGTGGCATTGAAGATGAGGGCATAGACAGCAGACTGACGATGCTTTATCATGTGCAAGATGCAGGAAATGTCCCCAGATGAGGAAGTACATGAGGCTAGTGATTTATAGCACTTGTGAAGTATCCAATTAACCTTAATTGGGAACAATTGGTGTGAGAGCTTTGAGCAGTGTTCGCCTTAGTCGATCGGTCTCGGAAGGCAAGTGTATTTGTCTGTAACTTACTCATATTTCCGGCCGAAAATAGCATCTTGCAGTATTGAGGCTGTCGGGTGAACACATCGCAAGGAGATCGAGACGCGCATAGGACCAGAAGATATCGACAGCGAGACGTGGCTCGCCCCAACAGCCAAGTTCAACGAGTGTGAGGAGTGAAAAAAGAGGAGCCGCATACTGCATGGGGATCATAAACATCGGACGAATAGGAAACACTCGCATGAGTAAAGAAAATGAACAGCGAAGCTTCAAAAACGAGGCGGTGTGGTTTCGTCCAAAGACTGTAAAATTGTGCTCTGATGCTCTGCTGACCTTCAAACCAAGGATCATTCATGGAAAATCGCATGCCCTGAATAGACTGAGCTAGAGGAAAGAAGATCCGGACCCGAAAGTTTGCTGAAGGTTACCATGTCATTGTCACCATGTCATTGTCTTCCTTTTTTTTTGATGCGATGAACAGATTTCGCTAGCCAAGAGAAGCATTGTTGATCCCCTCGCCTCGTTCTAGGCGTCGCTTCGAGGGTGGACCTTGTCACCACAGAGTGTTTGATCAAACCCTAAAATGCGGGCAAGATTCGAAGGGAAGAACAATTTCGAATTCAATGCGAAACATGCTAAAAGAAGACCTTCAACGCATAGCTAAGCATCGCCACGATCTTCGCTTCGCTGATGGAATTCAAATACTCTCAAGTTTCGGGACTTGAGACAGCCCCCTTGTAAAGATAGGGGAAACTCGCTTACAGCGGTTTGTGGGTGATCCGGAGCTTTGGGACGAAATTGCCCCAATTTTTGTTTCCCGAATAAGGCTGAGACTAGATTTTGAATCTAACGATTTGCATGATTTCTTGGAGTGAGCTGTCTCTCTTAATCCTTGCTGTGCGGACGATTATATGCTGGTCCCAAATGCAGTTAGCCACGTTGCATCACGTGCTCATCCCGAAGTGCAGCATCTCCAGCCAAATTTCGTTCGCCTCACTTTTCGTGAGACGGCGTATGTTCGACCAGTTGTGTTACAGGAGCCCTACGACTAGATTATTCAGAGGCGTGGGTTGCCAATTTCCGGAGACAAGCCATATCAATTTGAGGTGCATGTAAATAGTCAATAGCTTGAAGCTTTGGCAGCGCCGTTGGGGACTTGGACGTCCGTTTGCGGCTCTATTCCCGAGCTGGAGACGCTGCTAATCGACGTGTACTTAACAAACCGGGCGTCAACGGCTTGATGCTACCAACTATTTCGAGGGACGAAAAAGAGTTAACTGTGGGATACGATAGCTGCAGAAGTGAGACGGCAGAAAGCTGAAGGAAAGTGGGTACGCAGCTCAGCTTCTCCCGGGTACCAATCGAGGTTTGTTTGACCAGCCTGCCAAAGTCATGATGTTGTACGGAGTTACCTTACACTTGTAATATGTGCTCGATGGACGGGATGGATGGGAAATCGAGGTTTCTCATGGCATCACGAGGCGCTGGAACCCCACGACTAGGGTTCGGCGTTCTAACCCCCAAAGGCCAAACCCGCCGAGCTTGTCCTGAGAGCGCGCGAGTGTAATCTCAAACAAGAAACACTTGACGGACTGTGATTTGGAAGTACGCCCGATCAGCGTGGTGCCGGTGTCCAGAAGTTGTGGTCGAGTCTCGTCAAGCTGCATTTGCATTCCCATCCCAAGGGTTGGTGCAGAAGTCAACGTCCGGATGCATTTTCCTTTCCGCTATGCGCTATGCAGACGTGAGCCAAAGCAGTGTCTTGTGGGAGGTGCAGTGTGGTGAGTTGAGGTTGAGTAGTTCAAATGTGGACGATCGCTGTCATGAGGCGTGAGAATGTATGGTGAGGAAGTTACGAAAACGGTTGAACTGTGGGAGGAAGAAGATATTTATCCCTGAGAGAGTGATTGAGGCTGCATCGGTTGAGAATCCAGAGACGCCCGGTAGTTCGCCACTGCAGGTTGGAGACTGTCTCCTGTGTACTGTACTGGTCGACTTAGCAAGTGACAAACATCCATTCCAGCTTGAATGTGTGCAAGGCAAAAACAAGGCAACCTAGGGGCAAGGATGCGACGGACGGGATGCAGTTGTTGCGCAGAATTGAATTGCAGCAGAACCGGACAGGAGCAGCGAGGCTGGCTGGCGCGGCTGCACGTCTCGGCACTGCCTTTGTCCATGTGCATAGTACATGCATGCAAGCAAGTGTCTTCCGTTGCCTTTGTTAATAAAATACTGTACTGTAAGTAAGTTCACTTGGTGCACTTCCCAGCTGGGATGGACGGCAACACTGACTTGGAGCTAACTTACTTGACTTGCCCTCTTGCCGTTGCCTGACTTGTATTGGCCACTGCTCAACACAAGTCGGCGACGTCGTGCTATGAGTCGACCTTCTGCACATGTCCAATCCCTATCCTCAAGCATTAGGGAGGGATAGGATAGGATAGGCTGTTTGCCTCGTTACTCATGGAGAGCGGTTGACGTTGAACGCTGACTGAACTGACTCTTACTTACCGAACTTTGGCCTCAGAGCGCGTTGCAACTTGCATGCCCACAGACAGGCCTCACTGACCTCCGCTGCGCTGCGCTGCACTGCACAAGTCAGGTCAGCACGACCGGCCCTCCCGACGGCATGGCATGGCATGAATGAGTCTTATGCACTCAGGTGTGTGCGTTGGAGTGAGTGGGTTGCGACTTGCGACTTGCGACTTGCGACTTGCGAGTTCACGATGCGGTGAAGAAGTGCGGTGTCGGGGGTATACAGTAGAGCAAGCACAGTATGTGAAGAGACGTGGAGGATTTAGAGCGGGTGAGGAGAGGAGGAGGAAGAGGAAGGAGCAATTGTGTGGGCAGGAAGTAATAACTACCGGTCCGGTATTCGCAGTGTGGGAGGAAGGGAGATAGTTGATGGGAAACATCTACGCCATGGCGCCTGCAAGGCAAGTATGGCCAGTCCTATGGCGAACATGGGGCAAATATTTCTTTTGCGATTTCGGGTCAAGGGGCGATGCCTCACTTCTTTCTGATGACCGAGACCAAGACCAAGGACCCCCTCGCTGGCGATAGTTTATAGTTTATTGACTTGGGCTTACCGCTTACAATACCATCAGCTGGAGGCAAAACCACCATCATGACATGACGACAACTCATCTCGATGCCACTGTGAGGCACTAGAAGCCGCGTTCACGTCCATCCTGCTTCAATGGGGGGCGAAAACAAAAGCAAGCGGCGGCCATTGTGGCTCAACTGGCTATCGCTATCTGGAGAGAATAGATTACTTCCCCTAGTCCCTGCCACCCACTGCAATGGCACTCGGGACGTTAAAAGCGTCATTTTAAACTCGCCCTGCTTGGCTATGGCCGGAAACTTACTTAGATTCAATTCTTCCCCCTTTCAAAAAGACCTACATACACTTTTCACTGCCCTGCCTGTCTAGATGTGGCAGCATTTGTTACGAGTTTAATAATTACCAATACTTTTTGCCTTGCTTCGTTCGATATACATACATTTCCCATACTGCCTACTTCTTCACCTGCTCCCGTACGCAATTGTTTACATACCACCTTTCTACGCCACCACAGTCACACCAAACCAAAGAACAGCCAGCCCTGCCCTTACCCTCCACGTCGCATCATCGCATGTTGCTCAATCTCACGGCCTAGAGGGATTATACTAGTCATATCATATCATATCAAACCGGCGTATTGGGTGGTCAGGGCTCACCCCTTGTCCCTTCCTTCCGTCCTCCCTCCCTCGCTCGCTCGCTCTCCCTCACCAGCCAGGACATTCCTCGCCCTCGTCTCACACTCACCCCGTCGCCCCGTTACGCTCGCTCGCTCGAGCCCTTTGTACATAACGCATCTCTCGATAGACTGTCGCCTCTCTCTCTTCTCTTCACTTCTGTTTTCGTCAACTTCTCTCCTTCATTTGAGACTTTTGGGTGGCCCTTTGTTGTCACTTTTCTACCTATTGCACCCGACTTCGAGGGAGACGACCTTTTCGACCCATTCCTGTCCTTTCTGTACTCGCCGGAGTCAATTGCTTGTAGAACGTACCCAGGTAGACAAAAGTTCAGGTTTTGGATAGAGAACCTATCGCGCGACACAAAAGGTAAGTCGCCTGCCGACTTGCAGAAACACAAACACTCCAGCTTGCTGCCTGCCGCTGCCCTCGAGACATCTACTCCTAGCTCGAAGAATACCGTGGTACCAGTCTGTGCCTAGCCGGATTCTGCATTCCACGAGGTCTATTGGGTCTTCACACAACCCGGGCTCCATCTGTTTGCTTTGGAGACCAATGCTGATATCAATGGCCTACAGATTCACTCGTTTTGCGGAGGTATTGAACTCGAGCAAGATCCGCATTTGGACACTCCGAAACGTACCCGAAGTACCCCCCTCGACACAACTTTTAGCCTGAGAAAAAGGTTCCGCAGCTGGACTGGGAGGATATAATAATAATAATGGAGTCAGACGCGAGCAAAAGGGGCAGGACGAACAGTCTTGCAGCTGCGAACGACCATGCAAATGCCTCTGCTAGCAACGACGCAACGATGGGTTCCCAGCAAACACAAGAATCGAGATCCAAAGGCGCGCTTGAGATACATGTCGTCGACGAGGGCTATGACATCGCGCAAGGGAACAAATCTGGAGTTAGTCCTTCGCCGAGGAATCGACCCAGTTACAATGCAAGTCCAGCTCAAAAGACCTCTAGACCAAGCCATCGAAATTACGCTCCAAGCCAAGCAGACAAGATCTCAAGATCGAGTACCACAGAATTCGCCTCCAAATCAGCAGAAAGACAAACGAGAATTGCAGCCAAGCCACAGCCCATCTCAATAGAACCGCCTGTGACGAAAGGAACACTGAGCGAGTTGGATGTCACTAAGATTGTAAACAACCCAAAACTGCGCCATGACATAAATTTTGACCCAGAGTTGCACTTCCGACCAAATCTTGATGGTGACAAGGGAAGAAGAAAAACGGAAAAGGCCAACTTCTTCTGGGATACGATGCGAGGACAATTGCAAGACTACCTGACAAACCGGGACCAGTTTGAGAGAGAACTAGGAGATTCGGAATGGTGCTTACCAGCAACTTTGAATGCAATCCGAGGCATTTTGGAAACTTTGGTGCCTCAGCGTGACAAGGCTTCCGTTGAAGAAACGTTCAATGTTGATATGCTCATGCAGCAATTCCGAATGGGGGTCGCTGACTTGGTCAAGCTGGCGTTATGGTTATCCCAATTGCTCAAATGCCACTGTGCACCTATGAGAGACAATTGGGTTGATGACATGGTCACGCAGCTCAGTAAAGGCGACCAGACTGGTGATGTTACTATGTTGGTAGCGGGCATGAAAAATTTGCTCGGCGTTCTCGAGGCTATGAAGCTGGTAAGTTCTTGAGAAGCCTCCTGCATCGTCCATCCGTATCCTAACTTATTTCAGGACGTGGCGAATCATCAGATTCGGTGTTTAAGACCGCTCTTGATTGATGACACGGTTCATTTTGAACAAAAGTTTTTCATGAAGAAGATAGCATTGGGCAGAGTTGACATTGGTGGTGCCCATGCATGGTTCCGACGGGCAAGTAGCTTGCCAGAAGCAGCAGCATCCAGCACTGCAATGCAATCCCAGACTTGGGACTTCATGAAAGCGATGGTTCAACTCACACGACCTTCCAAGTCTGAACTTTTTCCACACACCTTCCTCTTCGACGAGGAGCGATTGATCAAATTGCGTGCAGACATGCTGGATATGGTCAATCTTGAGATCTGTATGCGGCTCTACCGGATTCTAGACGCCCAAAGCAAGTCATCTCGGGATGAAACCCCAACGACTTCTTTCGCGTCATCGCCTTGCGATCGGCCGGCCTCCCCAGCGGATGACACCGAGTACTCATCCCCGACAATTCCATCTCTACACGATTTTGATATGACTCGATTCAGTCGTCAAGATCACGGTCACGCCATGGGTCATCCTTTGGGCAAGCAATCGTGGATGACAAAGGTCGATGGAAGCTATGCCAACTCCTCGGTGTCCAGTCCACGGTCATCACCCTCATCAACTGCTTCCACTCCCGATACACTTCCACCTACACCACTCTATCTCACGCCTGTGTCTTCGGATTCCGTTTCCGCTTCTCAGCTCCGAACATCTCTTCTCGCAATTCTGTCCTCGTCAACATCGTCTAAGAAATGGGACGCCCTTTCCCCTGACCTCGCCCTTCAGATTCTCCGCCAAACAACGGCGTCGCTCATGCGCCTTCCACAGTTCGAAAGCCATCTAGCTACCCACCTCTCCAACCCACGGTCCAAGCTTTATCAGGATGCAGAAGAACACGTTCTGACCCATCTCTACGCGGATCTGACCAAGCTCGTTGAAACTTACACCCCATTATCAAGTCTCCAAATCTTCGAGGCCGCCACGGCTCCAAGAGTCGTTTCTGCGAATGCAGCCGCCCAAGGCAATGGCTTCAAGGAAGAGATTTCTGAGATGGCCACGAGGATGGCTCACATCGGAATCTTGCATTGGAGAGTCTGGGCACCATTAGCTTATCTCGTTGACCCTGATGCCGAGGAAGAGCACTTGCCTAATTCCGAACGAGCCAAAAGCATGCCTTGAATAGTCATCAGTCCGTTGGGATTTATGCACGGAAGGCTGCAATGCGAGTCTAACGAGAGAAGCCGACCCGAGGAAGGTGGAACAGCAGAGCAAATATTAATTTGCCAATATGCTTCATTGAAGTTCTAGGAGACCCGACCCCTCAGAACATCATATATATAGGAGACAATCGTCGTTGGATCACTCTTCATACGGCTCTAGTGGAGGTGAGCGAGCAGAGGCCCATCATTGGGATAGAATGATAAATGGAGGTAGAGAGTTGCATAGCCAGGACTAACACTTCCCTTGTCGTTTCAGACCTTTGTCACTTGGCTCCTACTTTTTTTTCCCTTTTGCATTCTGTTAGGCGTTCAGTTAATTTTGCAGCCTACTTCGTCTGATACCCCCAACCGTCCATTACTGAGCGCCGGAAACCCACCTTGTAATATAGAACTCCTTCTGCGTTTCCTCATTTTTCTCTCGGCATGTTTGTGGGGTTTATCAAAAAATTTGCATGGATATCGGATGGATCGATCGGAACATGGCAAAACGCCACGGAGTCTTTTTTCCTTTTCTTTCTTGTTTTTATTGTTTGGTGATCGGGGGGGGGGTTGCGAGTTTGGAATTGGGAGAGCTTGAACCAACTGGAGACTGACCGACCTTATCTCCTTTTCTTTTGTAATAGTGGATGGGAGAAATGCTTTCTGGTATTTTTTCTCCTTCTTGAGCTTTTAGACGGGGTGGCTTGTTTGTATTTTACAGGATCCCTTGATTGGTTGATTGATTGGGGGAAGAGGTTTTTTTTTAATAAAAAATAGATTTCTAGGAAGGGATGGAGCAAGAGTTCTCTTCGTTAGCAATGGCGAGGCAGAGCCTCCGGCTTTTTATATTCTGCTGCTCAGAAGAATGATTAAGGAAAAACTAGTCTGCGATTAGATCTGGCTCATTTTGAAAGTTTGCTGTGATGTGACATTTGTGATGGTGTTCTATGCCTTCCATTTCTGTCTGTTTTGATATATTCCTCTCATGCCCATTGCCCACCTGATTCTACGTCGAAAACATGAATGGGTTTGCCTCTTCATATTCATTCTTTTGAACTTGTTGCTGAGTTTCTGGCCATCGAGGGTACTTGTAAACTCAAAGCAGGCAGGTCGATAGTTGTCTCGAGGAACGACCACTTCTGTTATGCAGTGTTGACAAGATGCGCTCTCTGTCTCTCTCTCTCTACAGTACGATAAATTAATATATACAGGGTTCAGCGAGTCCTCGAGTCATGACTGAGCCCGGCTCGTACTCGTATTAGGACTCGTGCTCGGTCAACCCTGACTGAACCCATGTAAACGAGACTGACAGGTGAGTCCACACTTGTATAGACAACCAACAAGTCAAGAACTCCATGTCCTCATTTCGCAGTCTTAAGAAGAAGGTCTTAAAACAAATCCAGGGCTATTGATTTCGGTCTCACAGCCTTCTCTCGGGAAACCAGTCTAGAGTCCAGACAAGGCGTGAATGTGCGATCTCCCAATCGCGATGCTCGCCCGCCCCCACTCAGCAACTTACTTCGTATCTTTGTTCTCTGGTCTTTTAGAAAGGTTCTCAGGTCAGAAGGTGTCTTTCTATATCTTCTCATATAATATTCGTATTCATTATCTACTGCACGTATCGTATCATATCGTAACAGCATAGCTAGCTAGGTAAGTAAGTATAATCAGCAGCCCAAGCCCCCATCGATCGCTCGTGTGCTCACAACCAGCACCACTATAGCAGAATTTCTAAGTATCTATCCATCCACTCGATCGACTGATTCTCCTCTCCTCTCCGCCGTCTCTCTTCGATACTATTGCGAGTCCACCAAAACAAAAACAAAAACAAAAACGCCCGACGCAATGCCTGTGGTGATCCACACCCCCAAAAACTCCTATTTCCTTTCGCATCGATAACATCGCTCGTTGATTACCGCTAATGACAGTGTAATGTGTGGTACATACAGACAGGAAATTCCAGATTAAGCAAGCATGATTGTGAGTAGTGAATAAAAAAATCAAGCAAAAAAGCAAAAGAAAAGATACATATCGCGTTCTTAGAACGCTACTTTGTTATTACCATTAAACCTCGATCCAAATGAGTTCATGGGGCTGAGTATTGATGCCGGTGTCATAGTCCCGTCGTTGGAGCCGAATGATGAAGTCATTGTGCCCGTTCTTGATGATGAGACGGAACCGCCGTTCATAGAGAGTAAAGTGTCTGCCCGGTCAAAGACGTTGCCATTGAATATTCCATTGTACGAAGCGCTCTGCGGTGTAGATGGCACTGTTGCTTGCACGGCAGGCCCAAGAGCAGCGCTTTGAGGGGTCATTGGCAAAGGTACTTGGGATGCTGGTGACTGGGTAGAGTAAGTGCCGTTGGACATGCCATTTGTCTGGGGCGTGGCTAAGAAAGCCCAGGGCGATGTCTGTATAAGCTGGCTGGTTTCCTTGATCGCCTTCTGCAGGGGTCGGAGAAGGATGATGACTTCGGTGGGCAATGAGGCAGAAAGACTCTTGGCTTCCTTCACCTTCATGACGAGATCCGTATATGTCTACACATCATTAGTTTCTGTTATGGTGCACACGATTTGAATATCTCTTTACCTGAATGAAAGAATTGCAGAGCTCCCAGAATGTACCCTGTGTCCTGATTCCTGGATCCTTAAGCCTGATGAGAGACAGTCGTGACTTGAGAGCTTCAGCAGTCTGCAGAGCAATGGAGCATTTTTGCATGAGTGCTTGCCAGAATTGCCGCGGCTGATCGGGCTTGTTTTGCTGACTTCCAGCTTCCATTGCTGTGTAGAAGTGGTTATTCACATTTGGCAAAGCCCTGATGGTCATTTCTGAAGACTCCTGCAATCGAAGGAATATTTTCTCAAATATCCTATCTTCCTCAGTGAAGTCGCCTCCTATCCTACCGCTGGATGTCGTTGATGAGGCAAACGATTCGCCGGAGCGAGGCGTGGCACTTGTCATAGTTGCAGACCGTCCTGTACCATTGAGGAATGGAGGTGGGGGGCCGCTCGTGGCCACTCGAAGGTTTGAGTGCTGTACAACAGTTGCACTCCTTATCCTTGAACTTGTACCAGGTCGCTCACGTGTTGGCGTGACGGATTTATCTCGAGGTTGAAATCTCATCGTCTCGGAGACTTCGTCCACTTCAGTAACTCGAGATAGCTGGGTCTGGCTCTTGAGAAAGTCGACACCAGCATTTCGAATTTCTGCAGTACTTCCATAGACAAGCAGAAGAAGCGTGCGAATATACCGAGGGTCCCCGTTCTCAAGCAATGTTTCCACATTCCTTTGCAGGAGACTGCAAACGTGCATGTAAGCACTGACACAAGTCACACATGCTCGGTGTACATTTTCGTTGGATCGTGGAGGCGCGTCTTCGTCTTCTTCGGAATAGGTGATGTAATCCTGAATGTGCCGGTCCAACTCTTCAACATGGGTTGTCGCATTGTAAAACACTCTCTCGAGACTGGTCCGTTTGTTTGTACCATCCCGGGTCACACCGAGAAGGCTTTGAATAAGCGGGTGAACCTGGAATAGTGCATACAAAATTCCTTTCGCGGCTTCCACAACGGGATCGGGCGAAAGTGACTCTCGCTTACGCTCTGGCAAGCTTGATAATCGTCGGACATACGTTGCCCTCTGTATAGAGGAGTCTGCCGGGCTTGCCGGACTTCTAGAATTAGAAGCCCCGTTTGTGCCGTTTGAGCCTTGCATGGCAGATCCATGACTGAGACCTCTGTAGTGGCTGTATCGATTAGTTTTCGTCTCGTCAACTGTGTCCAATTCGGCCGCTTTCTTGGAAACTATCCCCATCCTCCTTGAACGGTCCGATGAACGATCCCGGGTAGCCTGCAATAAACTTTCACTATTACTTCGAAGCCGCTCGTTGGCATTTCCGATGGTGAGAGGCATTACCCCCGGTCGGCGGAGAGCTGGATTCTGCTGCGACAATCCTCTGTAATGTGAGCGGGACGGAATTGGAGGCGGTCGTGGCAAGGCCGGCGATCGCAGGTCAGGGACATCCGTTCCATTGACCTTGATTGGAAACCTGCCGCTCATAACACGCTTCATGGGTCGAGGAGTCTCAGTCCCTTCACTGGATTCCTCGCCGCCAGATTCGGTCTCCGAACGGTCCGATATAGCCTTCTGCCTCAAAAACCTCTTGATTTGTGATGTTACAGCAATATCATCCATTTCGCTCTCTTGAAATCCTCCATTGGGAGGGGTTGTAGCTTGTGGCTGCAACACTTCCTTGGGTGGGAATCGCACAGGATTGCCATCGAGCTTGAGAACTTGTAGAGAAGCCATCTCGGCGAGGCAGAGAGGCAGGGCCTCAATTCGATTTTTCTGGACAGACAGGACTTTCAGTGAAGTCAACTTGGCCAATTCGGGAGGAAGGATCTTGAGTTTATTCCGGCCTAGATCTAGAATTTCGAGAGAGGTCAATTGGCAAATCTAACCCCTCGTTAGCACTAGTCATACAACCTTTCCCTTGCATGAACCTACAGATTGTGGAAATTCTCGGATAACATTATTTCGAACATTCAAGTATCGAAGAGAGGTACATTCGGAGAACCTCGAGGGGAATGTGGAGATCATATTGTGCGACAATGCAAGTCTAACACATACAGACGTCAGCTGGTGGCATCAATGAGCTACGTTAGACAAGATAGACAATACCGTTCAAGCTCGTTCTTGATGATATCAACAACTTCCTCGGGGAACCTCTGGATCTGCTTGTGACTCAAGTCGATTGTAACTCCAGGCTTCAATTCATTGCTGACGCCGCTTGCTTCCGCAGCCTTTGTCCGATTCTCCTCGATAGCGTTCTTCATTGCTTCTTGGGCGAGTGCCACCACTTGCCCCGCAGAGATAGGGATCTGCGTGGAGAGGGAAGAGCTTGAGGCCTCATGTCGTACGGTATTGTTCGGAAATCTTCGAACAGTGTTGCTCAGAGTAATTGGGACGGCGGGCCTGGGGACTCCATTATCTACCATCGGTCTGCCAGTCGACTGCGTCGCTGCCCCCAGCGGTCCAGATGGCCGGTCCATATCGATGCCTTCCCTTTTCCTTTGGCCCTAATGTTGATTGTAGTCGAGTTTGCGAGTCGGGGCAGAGACTGTTTCAACTTTTCTGCCGCGAAAAGCAACGCAAATCGGCGTGAAGCGCAAACGCTGGCGAGGAGGCGGGTGGAAGGTTGAACGGTGGGCGGTCAAGAGTGACTTGTTGCATCGCTGAGAGTAGAGTTTCGCACCATGGCCGCGCGCACTCTTCACTCCTATCTGGTCTGATCTGAGCTGAGCTGGAGTGATGGGACTGGAGAGTGAGTTGGGTTGAAGCGGAGAGTGGTGCAGAGCAGTGCGGTCTGGTCGCGATATCCCTGTGGAGAAGGCCAACTCCTCGCCCTCGTCCGTCACAGGATTGTCGCTTCTTTACGCTTTAGCCGTTGTCGTTACCCTAGAACAGGGCGGGATCCACAATAAATGCAGGTACGTTCAGGCCCAATCAGTCGAGCTGTCAGGGACCAACCGCTCTGCGCCGAGCATTGCTGATGTTTCTTACTCGGTCATGAGCACGCAAATAGGGGGTTGAAGATTTGAGTTACACGGTTCTATATTTACTTGTTTATTTGTTCCATTTCATTTGTGCCGGATGTTTAGCTTTGTTAGTCAGAATCTTCGCCTAGGTGTGGTGTGGTGTGTATCTTGTAGATTTGGAGCTGGAAGCGAGCAAGATTCAGGGGTAAGGCGACCGAAGAGGCGAGAGGCGAGAGGGTGACCAAGGTAGCCCTCAGCTGACAAAAGTAGGACATCATCAGGAGGCTTAACTAAACTTCTAACCATAAAATCCATCTCACACAGATGAGAAATACGAAAGAGCTCTGTCTTATCTTGAACCTTATAGAAATATCCTTCGGTCGTTGGATCTCAAGCTTTGCACCAATAAAGATGCCTTGGCGAGGTATTGGTGCAACAATGACGGGAGTCATCGAATCACATCTACATAAAGACAACCTCGGTAATAAAAATAGACGAGGAGAAAAGGGGGACATGGTACCGATAATCATATCTTAGATGACTCTCCTAACTTCGAATGTTTAAACAAATTTGCCTTACTCCAACCAGTACGATTATATACCAACGTCCTGTCTAGCCTGTCGCTATCTATGCACAAATCAAAGTTCTGCCTTTTCCCCGCTCAACCCCAAGTCTTGATCTTCTTCATGCTCCCCTCCTGGTCGAGGGCCTTGTGCATATCGAAGCTGTTCCACAAGAGGTGAGGCTCGTGTCCCCATCCTCTCCGCAAACATTCAAACTCTGCCTTCTTGAAGTAGTCCTCCAAGATGGGCTTGTAGTCGGGGTGCGCGCACTTCTCGATGATGACTTTTGCCCGCTCCTTTGGACTCAAGCCTCGTACATCTGCCAGTCCTTGCTCCGTGACGATTACATCAAGATCGTGCTCGGTCTGGTCCACGTGTGTGCACATAGGTACGATACAACTCAAGCCATGGGGATCGATCTTGGAAGGTCTTGTGGATGGTGTGTGCATGATACTGTATTTAGCTGACCGGAGGAAATCGGCTGAGCCACCAAGTCCATTCAGCATGCGGGAACCCATTACACAGGTACTGTTGGCATGGGCGTAGATATCAACTTCGACGGGAGTGTTCATGCCAATGACGCCTAGACGTCGAATGATTTCGGGCGAATTCGAGACTTGCTGGGACCGCAAGAGGAGCTTGTTGTGGTACTGATCCCAGTTATCGTAAAATCGCTTGAATCCATCGGGGGAGAAGCGGATGGAAGTCGCAGTTGCGAAATCTAGCTTGCCACTGTCAAACAGGTCGAGGAATGTGTCTTGCAATACTTCAGTCCAGACTTTGAGGTTCTCGAATTTGGACTCAGCAAGTCCACCAATGACTGCGTTTGCAATGTTTCCAATTCCAGATTGTAAAGGCAGGAGATTGGGTGGGAGACGACCATGTGCAACTTCATGCTCGAGAAACTCAATGAGATGTCTTGCAATTGCTGCAGATGATGCGTCTGCCGGGGTATTCGGTAGTGTTTGATCTTGATAATCTGATTCGATAATTGCAACAACCTTCTCTGTATCAATAGGGATGGAGGTCGTGCCAATGCGATCTTCGGGAGCCATGATCAAATATGGCTTTCGATGCGGTGGGATTTGGGACATTGTGATGTCGTGTAGTCCTTCCATGGATGGGATCGCGGTGTTGACTTCGATAATGATCTAGCACCTTGTCAGAAACCTGGGTAAGGACAAAACTATGAGTAGCCTAGGGCTAACCTTATCTGCCATTTGGATGAGTTCGGGAGAAGCGCCAACGGAGGCGCCGGGCACGATGCCACCATCCTCTAGGATTGCTGAAGCTTCAACAACGACCACATCCAGCTTATTGTTTGGTTTGTCCTTGGTGTAAAACCCCTATTTCACTAGTCAGTGGGGGGCATGAATATTGAGAAGCCTTTGGCCCTCTTCTATTCGAATGATTTTCAAAGGTCCGGGACAGTTTCAATGGCTGCTCGAGCTGCAAATATCGAGAGCAGCAAAATTGTCCAAAAATAGGTTGGAACCCAAGGGCAGCCCGGTGTCCCAAGATGCTCGCAGAGGTTCATCTGGTGTGTAACTCGAGATTTCCGACTCCAGTTACGGCTAGTAACTTCTAGTAAACCAGCACTCGCTGTATATATTTGGCCTGCCAAGTCCAACTACCAAAGCAGCTAGAAAATAGCAGCACTCACATAGACTAAGTCTGACGGGAACATAGACAAATGCTTGTCAAAGAACTTTATATCTCCATTGTTGATTCCCTTTGCAATTGATTTTCCGACCTGATGTGGAGCTCGTCTCTCGATCATGTTCAACGCTGCCCATCGGTTTTCCGTCTCGGCCCCCGAAGACGCGCCCACGAAGAGGGAATATCTGAGCTTGCCCTGCAAATTGTTCTTTTCGACATGGTCTGCGAGCATCGTTGGGATCTTTCTATACAAGTGTTAGCCGTGTGCAATTGAACATGCCGAAGCTGCCGATATGAATGGATAAGAAGTGGAATAACTGTTGGAAGGAATGCAATGCAATGCAATTGAGACGTACTTCGGATACCCAACACCCGTGAACCCAGACCAGCCAATATACGCTCCATCAGGGAAGTGTTTTATCAAATCCTCAGGATGGGCAAGCTTGTTGAGCATAGAGGGTCTCTTGACGCGAGACTTCAGCGCTGCTGAAGCTGTTAGAAGACCAGCCATGATGAAAAGTTATAGCTCAATTGTGTGAAATGGAAGATGGAAAGGAAAGACGAAGCTCAGGAGCTTAAAAGCTATAGACAGACGCCAGAACGCGAAAGTCGTATGATGCTGGAGCACAACTCCATTTTGTATTCGAGGCTGGCACCCTTTCGGCCCCGCCATGCCGCAGACTGACATCACAATCAGCGTTTCGGCCCAGGGGTGCGCCGTAATCGCAACCTCTCGGCTATTACTAGCTGCTGCTGAGTTGGAGAGCATCAGGTGGCTGTGATTATCTGATGAATCCGCAGCACTGAAATGCTGCTTCGTGACTCCACAGCTCGCAGTAGTGTAGATGTTAGAGGAAACTAATCCAGAGACCAAGCCGCGGTTGAGGCCGGTGCCAATTCAATCGCCGTCGGCTATTTTAATATCCCCGCGATTCAAAACATACACTCATTGCAATCGATATTGATAACTTCTGCGATGAATACTTGTTGAATAGACTTTCAAGAAGAGCCAAATGTTTGGGCAAGACAGAAAAGACTGAATCCATGACAAACTCGTACGTTTGACTGAGAGTTACCTCCTCCAATCAAAAATCGTCTGATTATTCCCCCACCCTCTCTACCTCGAATGGTACAACACTCGAAATGAATGTAAACTAGGCATAGTCATGCTCATCGAGAAACTCCAAACTCCTGAAAAGAATACTTTACATCCCCAATGCAGACCGCAATTCTAGGTCTATCCCAAGGTAGCTGCCAGTATGACGACTGTCAGAATGACCGCCAAAATCAACAACAAACAGCATGCTTTCGACCGAGCATTCCTCTGGTATCTTGCCGCACTTCTCAACTCCAGATCTGCCCCTCTCGTATCCGTTCTTGTGTTCTCGACATTTTCGTGGATATTATCAAGAAGCTCGCCTTGTTCGTTGACGATGTGTGCAACATCTCTGAACAGCTCATTCAACTCCGTGACACCCTGCTCGATATTCCGGATCTCTGCCTCCCGCTCCACGATCAGCGAGTCTTGGAAATCGACTTCGTCTTGCGATGCGAGTCTCAGCTCTTGCTGGGATTGCTGCTGTTGCTGTCCATATTGCTGGCCTCCTTCGCCACCAGGTGATTGCTGGTCATCCAAAGCAGTCCGCGCCGCTGAAGCTGATGATCGTTGCTTTTCAAGAGCCTGTCGTTGTACGGATTGGAACTCTGAGAGGTTGTTCTGGAATTCTCGAGCAAGCTTTTGCTGCGTATATTTTTGCGATGGCTAATGCGACATCAGAGCTGTCCTAGATCGTCGGATAGCCTACTCTACTTACGCTGACGTCCTCCCATGATTGTATAGCCTTCACCCCCTCGCCAACCTCCTTAAATGTATCCTTCGATTCCTCCAACAGATCGTGCACTCTCTCTCTAACCCGTTCCGTATCTCTCTTCGTACCTAGCAGATTCACTTCGTTCGAAAGCCTTGAAATGTTGCCCGTCAAAGTAAACAACTTCGTCATCAGGTCTTGCGACAACCTCTGGAACTCGGGGTCGTCTGCGTATTGCGGATCATCTTGCCTTCGCATAGTCGTAGGCTGCGACTCCAGAGATGATAATTGATCGAACGACATTTTGAGCGGTGCGCTTTGCGTATCCGTAGGTCGATGAAGTGAGGGTTTATGTACAGGTTCAATCTTCGTTGCCTGTCGATAAGGAAGAGGGTTGACGTACCCACATACTAGCCCTGATTCGGAAGCCTTGGCCTTGGCCTTGGCGGCGAGGCTCGCGTCAAAGCTACTGTTTTATTTTGCGCCGATGTCAACATACAACCCACGATGTTCTAACAGAACCTAACAAACTCCACAAGATGGCGCCCACGCCGCGAATACGTCCGTATAAGGACTTCCTTACTCCAGCCCTGCACAAATGGTTCTCATTGGCGTCTGCGATCGTTTTTGCGCTATGCTATGTTGAATCATTTCTTATAGGAGAAAAGAACTCTCGTGAGTGCTTTCTAGATTACGCGCTGGGAAGCAATGTTCTAACCTTGCCTTACAGTCTTCTGGTCGTGGTTCCCAATAGGAAAAGCTGGCATACGAGCCCTTCTCCTCTTCATACCCGGCTTCGTGATCTTCATACCTCGAATTGGTCACCTACACGTTGGTCTGCGAACATCATACTCTCCATGGGATACCTTCCAGAAATATGCGACCACTGTTCAGGTTCCTCAAACAATAGGATGGTACTGTGCCTCGGCATGGTTCTTCAGCGAGGTCTACGTTTGGTCGGCATCGAAAGATCAAGATTTGAATAGGATTAAGTTGATGCCCAAGACGGACCGCACGATACTCAACGAGAAACCGATCTACCTCACTAGCTTCCTGCTTTTCCTCGCTGTGGTGCAAGCAGGCTTTCACCTCTTCTACGACTATGACCGAATCGACATGCCTGCCATGAAGACGAAACCATTGGGGGCGACTAAAGAATCGAAGCAAGTTGTTACCCCGCCTGCCGAGTTATTCCAGGCAAAGCTTCCATACATTATCGTGAGCGCTTTGAAACGGGCTGTCATAGCAGCTATCACTTTCCCCTTCATCTATATGCTAGATTTGGGGCTTCTACCTTCGATCCGGAGTATGGCATGGGGTTTCACAAGGCAATGGGCAACCCTGTTCTGGACACTTTCCAAGTCGACCTCGGTTCCCTCAGTGAAGCCTTTCCATTGGGGAGTTTTGAAGAATTCTGCCACATCGGGGTTTCTACTCATCATGCTGTGGGAAGTTACAAATGCTGCTTTCTCTGCATATGTCGCCCAGGAACCACTCAAGAATGAACGGCCCATCACACACGAGTCCCGAGATCCAAATGGCAGCTTGTTGTCTGGCTTGAAGGGCAAGAAGCTACAAACTAGAGTGAGTTATACGGAGTCGGCTATCTTTAATCTCAACTAACGACATATCAGGCTTTTGCATTTTGGGAACTCGTGTACATCGGAGAGCAATTCCAGAGTCGCCGGAAACAAATATACACAGACATCGATAGACCAGGTGGATCTACATGGTCACAGATACTGGCAGTGTGTATGGAGGTTATCAACGGCATCCAAACACGAATTGCCGACTATGAGAAGCCACCCAGTACAGTGGCATCAGATACTACAAAAATCCCTGAGCCTCCAGTTCAAGGGCTCCCCCGAATGGTTGAACCCATCCAACAAACAGACATCTTCACACAGCCAAAGAAGCGCGGCAATCGTGACTCCATTGGCCAAATAGTGAAGAACCACGGTCAATCTCCTCCTAGCCCAATATCACCACGAGCGAAAAAGCTGCTAGAGAAGGCAGAAACAATGTTGACTCCCGCAAACCAGGATGACCAAAGCCTCACTGCATTATTCAGAGAATGGACACTCGTTCTCCTGAAATACCCTGTCAGCTGGCCATTTCGACAGACTTATAGAAGGAGGATTTCGGCGATCGTGCTCGGGCAGCCATATGGTGATGTTGGCGTGCTTGTAGATGCCGTCGATGCAGTCACCAGATTCTCGGTGCGCAGTCTTACAGAAGACGAATACGGCCATGTCCAAAGAGACGTGAAGTCGATTATCCAGACACTGACAACGACGGTCACGAAATTGGAAGCGTTAAAGGCCAACTTGGGCTTCCACTGGACGGATATTGAAAGGAAGCAGGAATGTCCTGAGGTCGACATTGTGTTGGAGGCGTGCAAGAACGGGCTGAATGAGCTTGTCACTGCGTTTGGTGACTACAGTGAGGATTTGAGGTTGAGTCAGAGTGAAATGAGGGCTGCTAGATTGGCGGCTACACCTGCTCCTAAGAGACTGGAGATGACACAAGCAAGCTAGAGAATTACTATAAATGAAGAACAGTATTGCAATGCCTTTAGTCCCATGATATCTGTGTTTTGGAGCTGCAGGTATGCTTTTTCAACCGCTCTGGTTGGGTTAAAGAGCAGGATGGTGTAGACTCCTATCGATGTACCAGCTGCGAGAATGGGAAGAACAGAAGGTAGATCACTGTACCATCAATCCTACTCTCTTACGGTCGTTCTCTTGGCAATGGCCGTTTTCATTTAGTCGAGGAAAGCACAGAGACTCACTCTACTTCATACCGTAAATTAACTTTTATCGAATCATAGCTTTGATACAACGCCTGGAGAAAAATCTGCATTCATAGGAAAGTATATCATTCATTTGAGTGTCTGGATATAAGCAAGTACAGTACTTTCGACCGTTCCAGGGGCGGAAATCGGGATCCCTCCCGTACATTGCGTGCACCATTGACAGCCAACTTATATCCACGAAACATAACCAAATCAAGGAAGCCCCCAAGAAACCACAAGGAAATTGTGTCAATTCGACTGTATGAAGCTAACCCGAGGACCAGAAACAGACGGGTCAGAATCACCAGAAGTGTTGACTCGAATCGGATAATATACTTTCGAAGACTCGTAATGAGCAGTATGCAATGGGTCCCGGGCAGGCTGTTTCAAGAACTTCATCTCGCGTTCGAAGATAAATTTCCTCATGAGAGCGTCTTTCGTGTGGCTGTGCCCTCTGAATTTATCTGTGGGGCAATCAGCAATCGGATACTATCCATAGGATATGTTTTGCACTGCGACTTACGAAAATGTGCGAATTCTGTTTTAATAATTCCCATCCTGCCGACGAGTATGCGATCTCGTCCAAAGAGCTTGTAGATATCATCGAAGAGCCAGTTCAAACTGAGAGGTGAAGATGCCCGGAAGAGTCCAGAATAGAGTGTGACGAGCATATCGTACATATGTCGGGCGAGTTGAGGCAGGCCTTTCTTCTCATGTTCGGGAGATGACCAGGCATCGATGGTTTCGCGATAGGTGAGAATTAGGAGCCACAAGCATGTCCAGATCGGTAGCATATTATCCTTACCAGGACCTTTGACCCCCAAAATATGCTTTTGAAGGGCAGACAGAAGATCAACCTCTAGATCAGTAATGCCTTTGGTAATGACCATAGCTAGCTGGATGTGGACAACATCAGAGACCCGCTCCCCTTCCTCAGACTCGATGACTAGAGCACGCCGCCATAATCCATGGAGGGCTGTCAGTATCACGGCTTTGTCGACCATGCATTTCTAGTGTGATGGTCAGACAAAAGAACCAAGATCAAGCAACACCAACTTGGGAAACTCTCACATGAGGTAGGTTCTTGTCGCAACTGCGGTACACTCGGGGGAAGTAGAAGAACCCTGACCTAAAGAACCCTAACGTTGGGTGGGGCGAAATGGATTTCAGTTTGCAGGTCGTCTCAAAGTCCTCTAATGCCCAGTCCTCGATCTGTTCCAAGTCAGGGAGCAATTTCCAGGGAATGACATACGGTTGATTTGCGGAAGCCCCTCCATTAATCGGATGGATACCACAAGCCTCCCCACTTTGATTCGATGATATCGGAGAAAGGCTTTGTACCTGGATGCGGAGTTTTGGCTAAACTAGGCACCTTTCCTCTAGATGTTCTAAAATCCGAAGCTGTTCATCCTGGCAGAAGACAGGACTATCAAGGGGAACTAGGGCAGACTTCACGGGCCCAACGAAAGATACAGTTCGTTGTTTCAACCAAAGATCGTCGGAGTTGCGGTTCCAAAGATCTGTTGTTTTTAGACGGAGGTAGATATCGTGATTTTTGGTGGACATTACCTGGGGTGAATCTCACATTGACCAAACTCTGTCGAGTGCAAAGCGTCCTACCAAGTTTCGGGCCACCACATGCTTTGATACACGTTAAGCAAGGACTGCTTAATTGACACTGTCCGGCCTTAGTTCTGAATCTGGATTGTGAAGGGTGGTCGCCTCACTGGGGACTTAGCAAGTTTGCATGGAAGGTAAGCTCCAACTTTCCGAAGCTGACCCACTTCCTTTCGTCGTTGAGTTGAGAATCGCTTCTTCTTTCTCCCTGTCGCAGCAGTGTTTGTTCCAGCTTCAAATTCGTGCAGATATTCTTCGAACGGAGCATTTTCGAACTCGGAAGCATGTGCCTTCTCGTTTCTCGGTAACAATGGGCTCAGCGATGGTTCCTGAGGAAGACTAACTTCATCATCTCTGGGGAAACATCCGAGTAGAGATATCTGGTGGTCAGAGTCAGACACAGCAGTGTCAAAGGTTGGAACTTGGAGGTTGGGACCAGGCTGAGAGCTCATATCAGGCGAACAATGAAGCGCGGTATTATCAAAGCTATATGGAAGAGCAGATTCGAAAAATGAAGGCACATCTGCATGATCGACATCCTGCCAATATTCTGCAGTTGTGTACAAGTCTTGTAAAGCATTTTCAAACCAGTCCGACTCCTGTATTAAATCCAAGGACAACAAATCGGAGTGAACATCGGCTGCATAATCGAATGGTGAATCTGACATTCTAAGCTCGTACAGCCCTGGACTAGCTGTTAGGGTTGAAGAGGGTTCCAAATGACAAGGCTCAATTGCAAATGTGAGTATAAAACATTGATGATCAACACGTCCACACTTGGACAAGGAGAAGCGGCCAGAGATGTTCTTGTACTTATCAAGGATATATAAACTACCAGAACAGTCTCCGGTAGGCCCAAAACGGAAACAATGAGGCGAGGAAACAAGGCAGCCAGTCAGAAGGTCAGGGAAATACCAGCTGGACGCCACCAAAATCCCCGGTGAACCCAATGCGAACTCGAACCTGGTTCATGTGATGCTCGATTTCCTGCCCATGGACGCCCAGCCCAAAGCGTGAATAAAGTAGAGGATTAAACGCGCATCTAATGCGTTGTTCGTCGGCCACAGAGAAGGGGGCACAGCAAGGCGTTTATATGGAAGGCTCGAACCCGTAGGAGAGTTGATCTGGTAGCTTGACGGTAGAGCCAGGAACTATCAATGTTAAATTGCTGTTTCCTTGTACCTAAACTTGAAAATGAAGCTTTTCATGCTGTGATTCTTTGAGGGCTTGCCAAACCGTTGGAAGTCATGTCGCAGTAGCAATGTATCAACGCACAGGGGAAAAATTGATTGTCAAGCATCAAATCCTAATGGCGAGCAGTGTTCTTTCGAAGACCGTGGTCCTTAGGGGTGGAATCAGCTTTGGTTAGATCTTTTGAGAAGACCTGGAACTTTGAGGGGAGTTCAAGCGAAATCAGGTGCCAGCGCGACAAGGAAAGCACGTCCTTCGCGTTTGACCTGGCTTTATTTAGGCGACAACTTTATCTCAACTTTCTCCATCAGTCATCAACACATCCTCAGCAAAATACTGACTTCGCTCTGGATATCTTCTTGAAAAGGACTACTCTGCGGAGATATCTTGTCACCATGGCAAGCCCTTCTTCGAAACCCTCTAAAAGAAAGCTGGACCACAATGCACCAATCTCCCCTCCTCCCTTGCGGCGCAAGGTCCAGTCCAACACAACACGTGTGTACTCTCAGAATCCCAACCTGATATGTGTAAACTGACATTCATTCTGATAGAAACTGCCGTTGCATCGTTCTTCACCCCGTCGTCGCAGAAGCCACCCGAGAAGATCACATGGCAAGAGCGAGCCTCGAACGACGATGCACCAGACAGTCTCGTTGTTGGCAGGTACGAGCCGGCAAAAGACTCTACGAAGGACGGAAATCCTACTGGGGAAGAAATGAAGAGACACAAGGTTGCGGCCTTCGACTTTGTGCGTTTGACTCTCCTATCTTTCCATGTACCATCTCGAAATTCGACGAAATTCGACTTCTGACGTGTCATGCAATGTGTAGGACTCGACTCTTATCCAGACCTCGTCGGGCAAGAAGTTTGCTACTGATGCCAAAGACTGGAAGTGGTGGCATTCATCTGTCCCTTCCAAGCTTCGGAAACTATACTTGGAAGATGGGTATGTTAACAAAATTCCATTACATTCCTCAAAGCAGCGTGTCACTCACCGTTCTACAGTTTCAGAGTTGTGGTAGTTAGTAACCAAGGCGGTATCTCTCTGAAGCCCGATACAAAGGCTCCGAAAGCGAATGTGTCCAAGCTTGTGTCGTTCAAAACCAAGGTCTTAGCCGTTTTCGGTCAGCTGGACATCCCGATAAGCATATACGCAGCGACTGGAAAAGACATGTATCGGAAGCCAAGGACGGGAATGTGGACTGAACTTCTCGAGGACTACGGCATCCGTCCGGATGACCTTGACATCGACAACTCGATTTTCGTCGGTGATGCTGGAGGTCGTGAAGCGTTCAACGGCCAGCCAAAGGACTTCTCGTGTTCTGACCGGTGGGTCTTTAAGTCATGCATTGTGTAAATTGTTCTCTAACACGAAACAGAAACTTTGCGCATAATGTAGGCATTAAATTCTACACACCGGAGGAATATTTCCTTGGAGAAGCACCACACCCATTCACTCGCACATTCGACCCCAAGGAATATCTTAAAGTGTCTGCAAAGGAAGGTATGTGAAACATCGGATTTCGTCTTCCACAAATCGCAACTCACAATTCTCTAGCCATCGAGCCCTACAAGAAAAAGAATCCTTGTGACATTGTCATGTTCTGCGGCAGCCCAGCTGCGGGAAAGTCAACATTCTACTGGAAGAATTTGGAGCCTCTTGGCTACAAAAGAATCAATCAAGATATCCTAAAAACGGTACGTTTCACAGCCTGCATCTTTCCGCGAAAATCATCTGATTCTTGTGAAGCGAGAAAAGTGTCTCAAGGTCGCCGGGGAGTACCTTGTGGATGGAAAGGCTGTAGCCATTGGTAAGCAGTCGCTGTCAATTCCAGGGCGTAGTTTTTGATGTGCGAGCTAATTGTTGAAAACATAGACAACACCAATGCAGATCCCGATGTCCGAAAGAAATGGATAGACTTGGCTGCCAGGCATTCTGTGCCAATTCGTTGCGTGCTGTTCACAGCAGGATCTCAGATTTGTGAACACAACGACGCCTTACGAGCACTCAACAACACCGTATGCACTCCCCTGCCCCTCAACCAATAAATTTGTCGAGGCCGAGCTGCTGTGTTGCCATGCCCCAAATTAGAACTTTGCATGTGAACCTATTGCTAATCGCTGGAGCAGATGAACCCTGAAAAACGTACTATACTCCCTGGCATGGCCTTCAGGAGTTTTGCTACCAGGTATAAACGCCCAGAACTGAATGAGGGTTTCCAGGATATCACCGAAGTGGCTTTCAAGGTACGTCGCGCTATGCAGTCATCGTTCAATCAGAACAGACACACATTAATATACGCAGTTTCTTGGGAATGAGGTTGAACAACAGACTTGGACTCGACACTGGACATGACCACCTGCGTATCGCTTACGAGTAGTACGACGAGAATGATGTTGTGCATGAGAGTTACCATGTGCTCCTCATGCTTGTCATATAGCTGAATCTGATCCGGGCATTCTCTATGGCTTGGAGTGTTACACCCGCAAAATCATGTGCATGAAGAGGAATTGACAAGTGACAATAACCTTTCTATCTTTGCCAAGTGGTCCCCTACTTCCGAACTTGTTACAGTCCCAACATTGTCTCTATAGTACTGCGGCTGAATGGGCCAGTTGTCAAATTTTCTCTGCACCATCTAAAGTACCAACGCTGTCTTGGCGTTCAATCAGTACGTCGACGCATTTGATGAGCTGCGTCGAAAGACAGCTCGGCAGGAGTTCCCTCGGAGAATTAAATTGCTGCAATAATGGCAAGTGACAGGGGAGCTTGCCTTGCCATGCAATCCCAATGCAGCTTGTTGTGTGTATCTTTCGAGATACACATTTGACGATCACAGGTCCCGAAATGGATTTCACTCGCAGTGGGGAGTTCGCAACGTCACAATGAGTCTCGACCTCCAATTCCACAATGGCAAAGATGAGGTGGGCCTTTCGATCACATTTTCATTGATCGATTATTGGTTTCTATGCAGGGGAACGGCAAATAGTAAGTAGTTCATGGCAGTTCGAGTTTTCATCCTGCGTTCTCTGTTATTAATCGGCACGAATTTCAACGGCAATGGAGTCATAGATCTGCAGTATTGACGGATGGGGGGGATCCACGACTGAATCGTGATTTAGTGGGGCTTGTCGAGTCCGTCGGGGTACCAAAACTCTGCAGGCTGTTCTGGACTTCCCGATCAACATGTGGGCCGGCAGGCCAAAGTCACCTTGGTGCGAAGCCGTGAGCATTCCGGTCCCCCACAGTCACGCTATTGGCACATGCTCGGACAGACGCTCTGTCAGCCTTTCGGGGGCAAACTGGCAAAGAGACTTTCGCGGAAACACTAGTGGGGGTTTGGCTTTCTGTGAACCTTCAAGCTCCTGAGGAGAACAGCCAGGTGGCTGATCCGAAAGTATCGAGGCGAGGAGTTCTCTATGATTCAGCAGTGATGAGGAGACGGGGCGGATCCCAACACAAATGGCACGTTATCAGGAATCCAAAAGGAGGCCGCCAGGTATGCTGCAATGCACCACTTTTTATTGACGCCATACATATCATACCGGAGTCGGCAAATTCTGGCTTCTGCAGCATGGCATGTGGGATGTGTGTGTTTTCTCTCTCTTCATTTGCTTCTTTGCGGAGCCTCTTTCTGACTGGGCAACGGGTGGAACACCTCAACCCTCAGGCATGGCCCTGGTGCATCGAACCCAATTGTTCCTGGCAGGTCATGGTGGCCTGGGCAAACCTTGCCCCAGGAAACAGGCACAATCCAATCAGATACACCGTCGGGATGTTCAGATGCATCTTCCGCGGGGCCCTTGGACAGAGCGAGAAGGTGTGCTCGAGCTGCTTCAAGGTTTTCACCACACCCTCTTCGAGGTGTGATGAAGTCATCCCTCGTGGACTTCGTCGCATTTCTCTAAGGCTACAGTTGCCGGACAGTAAAGGAGCATCGTGAAATGTGACGGTTTGTTGAAACAAAGCGGCGGGAGGCTTTTCTTGTGGGTGTGAGACAAACAGAGCCACCTCAATTGGGTCGTGAACAGATCGTCGGAATTCTCAGGCAGGTGCAGGTACCCGGCCGGATGTCTCAGAAGGTGCCTGTGACTTTCACGGCTCTTCGCTGTTCTCTCCACAGCCCTTTGCTTCAGGCTTCGAGGCTTTCGTGTCCCTCGATTCCCTCTTGCCAGCGTGCTCCACAGCAGGTCCACAGCCTGGGGACTGGAATCCCGTCGAAGACTTTACGGCAACCTCCTCCTCGGCGCCCCTCCTGCTCAAGTCCTCTTCTCCGAAACTGGGGGCTTGCTCGGCAGGACAGTGCAGGGCAAGCAGGCTCAAGATGTGCTCGCTAAAAATCCCAGCCATCACCATCACTCAACATGGGAGGGAAGCTTTAGGCGCTAGGGTGACGGAATTCAGCCATAAACGGCGCGGATATGGACCAGGGAGCTTATCGACCCGTCGTTTCGTGGTGCATGGGCCTGATGGAAGGTCCTCAGCGAAGAAGGAACCTTGCCCCCCGAGCCCTGCCTCTTTCCCCAGCAGCACTCACTGGGTTTTCTGGAGCTTCTTTCTGCAGGCTCTTCCTGGGTCGTGATCAGAGCAGCGCAGGGGGCAAGCTATCTCGCCCTCTCTCTCGCCATCCGACTTCCAAGCGACTCGACTCGACTGGACAGGTCCAACTTCCCTTAAAAGACCAGATGATAAGACTTTAGGAGGCGGCCCGTGATAGTGATAGAGTAGATAGATACGGTAGCTCCCTGAACATCTGCGGAATCCCACGTCGACCTTCCCAGATGCGGTGTTGGGGAGACGGAAGCCCTCTGGGCTTCAGGAACCCAACGATTTAGCTTGCCATCGCAGGGATTTGCGCTGGCCGAGCAAGGGCAAATGCCAAGCACATGGATAGAGGATAGGAGGCCAGGGACTCAGAGGGGGAGGAGGAAAGGTCTCGGAGTCTAACCAGCCTGGGTGAGCTAGGGGAAGTTCTCCCGTGCTTGGGCTCCCCATCAGTGGACTAAGCTGGCGTGAAAAGAGAGTGTGACATGGCATGGGAGGTGTTGGTGTTCTTGCGGTACCGTACCTACCGTAGAGTCCCTAGTACCTAGCCCCAACGGTCGAGGATGGCTCCATGGATGGATCACAACAGAGCAGTGCTGCACGCACAAAATCAGTGCCCATCCCCAACCCACTTGCGTCTGCCCTCTGCCTCTTTTCCCCAATCCCAATCCCAATTCCTCTCCTCGCTGTCCCTCACTCCCTTCCTATCACGTCGCATCACGTCGTCCACAGCTTCAATCGCCATTCGTCCAACACTGCAGTGGAAATCCGACGTCCAGTGCTGTAAGTGGTGCTCCCAAAACAAACCCTGCCTGCCCACCTGGTTTTAGGCGAAGCAAAGTCTGATTGGAGAGAAAAAAGTCCTCGCAGCATCACATCGACAACGACGCCCATTCAACTCCATCCTACGTGGACAATTCGAACACGAGCGACCTATTCCAGCAGACCGTGACCACGTATACTGCGAACACTCGTACCAGCACCTGACTCAAAATACGGCATAGAGGATATTCCACCATGCCTGTGGTCGCGTTATAAGGATGCGACCAGCCACAGCTTTTCCCCAACACCAGAGTCACCAAATCAAAGCACAACAATCATGAGCCCCAAGCTTAAGCCACTTCTGCTGCCGCAGCTGGTAGAGCAGCGGAGGAAGAGAGAAAGCATGTCGGATGCGGACGTAGACCTTGCATCCTCTTTATTCTACACGCAGAATTCTTCAGCATCCGACATTCCATCCCCAGTAACACCGACTTTTTCGACGCGGGGGCATATGCGATACCCCAGCTCGGCCTCCTCTGTTGAGTCCGCATATCACAATTCGACAACCGACAGCCCGTCCTCGCCTACATTTATTGGGTCGAAGGCCAGCAAGCGATCACTACCAGATGTTCAAGAGGAACCTCAAGAGAGGGAAGAGGATTTCGACATGTTTGACGACGAGGAAGATCTCTACGATTGTTTGTGTAAGTTGAAACATGGCGGGGCTGTCAACAAACATTGTTTTGGTCCGAAAGCTAATGCTTGTCAATAATAACAGGCGATAATTATCAATGCGCACATCAATCAGGGAACATGGCACAAAGTTCCGTGCAATTAGCCACGAAACAGGAGTTCGATTACGACCTAGCCGATGGATTCTTCAGCGATGGGGATTACTCCACAAGTCCACGGAACAAAAAGCGAAGAGCTGTTGAGTCGCCTTTGACTGGTCTTGCTACAAGATTTGGGACGAGATTCCCGTCGTTTTCGCGAAAATGGAGAATGAGAAAGGGATCGAGCGCAGCTTCAATCAACTCAGAGGCTCAGCGAGAGAATGCTGCTTCGCGTGGCGCTTCAAGTCGCTCTTCGTCCGTCTCTAATTCGGCACGACAAGCTATCGACAAGGCGTTCGAGGCTCAAATGCCTCCCACTCCAACCAAGAGTGTGTTTGACGGCCGCGACGAAGTACCAATGTCAATCGCTGCTCCAATTGACATCGAAAGAGCCAATAGGGACAGTGAAGATCACGAGGAGGGCTTCGCTACCACACCTCTTCTTCCCCCTTTGATGATGGACGCCTCGGCAAATACCAAGCAAATATCAATGCAATCGCCACTTCAGTCACCTTCTGTCGCTGAGGCCCACGATCCATTCTCCGGGAGCGTTACACCAATCGACGCCATAGCCACCCCGCAACTGCCTGGAATTCCTTCACCACCACTAAGCACCAAACCATCCATATCCTCATTCCACCGAAGCACAGCCAGCCGCCCAGGACATCTCGTTCCATCATCCGAAATCCCTCCTATTGTCATCGCTGATCCGAACGACGAGTGGGCCAACAAGCTCGGTCACGCAAACTTTACCATCTACCCTGAACCCTACATCCCAGAAAGCTTTGACCTCGAAGCATGTCGACAGCTGCGCTCGAACTGGGACCTCGCTCGATGCAACTACACGAAACACCTCGTCCGAACAGGCGAGCACTACGGCGTCACGTCCAAGACATACAAGCTCACAGAAGAGAAGTGGGCGGCCACCGACGCGACATGGAGGCACAACAACGAAATCACAATCACCAACACAGTCGAGAGCGGCAGCGACGCCTTCGCGACCCTGAAACATACCACCCTCGGCGATGGCAGCAGCAACAACATCATGACCAAGATCCCCTCACTTAACGACCCCCGAAGCGAGGGCAAGTTCCCCCAACTAGGCGACGAGGACATTGTCGGTCCCATGGTTCAAGTCGCCGCGCAGCTGCAACGCAGCCCCAGCAAGAAAGCGAAGCTCTTCAAGTTCTTCGCCGAGAAATTCCCCGTCGGACTTGGCCGTTCCTAGAACGAGACGCAAAATTATTGTTTTGACTTGCCTCGCGGCTACCACATCTAATTTTTTCTTTTGGCGGAGCAAAAATCACATTTTTTTGTTGCTGTTGACGTCGATGTACCAACACACAAAGCAACAAACCCAACATTCACGAATCTTACGACCAAAACCCACCTTCTGCTTTTTCTTGCGTCAAAAGAAATTGGATATTTTGGAATTGGACGAAAACGAAAAGATACCCTCACGCTCCTTAGCAACGTCAGCCCTCGATACCTACCTACACTCCTTACCATAATATGCTTTGGTACACTTGTTTTTCCTTATTTTCTCGGTTCGCGAACCGGATCTTTTTCTCCCTCTTGGAGAGTAGATCAACCAACACTTATTGTCTATTTGCTAAAGCTTTTTTTTTGTGTCTGTGTGTTTGGCTTATCTGGTGTTGGGAATGGGAAACGGAAAGGAAATAAAGCTTGGTGCCTGGTCTAGATTGGCTGGGCTTAATTGGGCTTCTTAGACAGGGATACTGGGAAAAGAATACAGGACCGGCGCTTCAGTGCTTTTTTGGAGCGAATCGAGTGAGACGGAGAAGGTGGAGGAAGTGTATATAGTACTTGGTCGAGAGGGAGGAGAGGGGACAGAAAGGGGAGGTCGAACTGTGAATATGGCGGCTGGTACCTGAGATGCCAATACGGGTCACAAAGGGAGAGCGCAGTCTAGCGTATGAGATGAGACGAGATGAGGGGATGACGATGTAGATATGGTACGTCACTTGGGTGCGAGAAGGGGGCACAGTAGATGGGAAGCAGAAGATATCAAGAATAAATCATCAAAAACCCATATGCATCACCTCCAGTGTCACACTATACCAACAAACCGAAGTGGGCTATGTCCCTGCTGCTGTCTTGGGGAACATCATTCAGATCACCACCTTGGCTAACTCTTCCTCCATCTCGTCAAGCTTCAAAATGCTTTCCCTCTGTACTTTCAACTCCTGTGCCTCCCCCTCGCGCCCCCATTTTCGAAGCCATCGCTCCAAATCGGACATGTACCCAATAGCCCACGGATCTTCCACGCCCCATTGGTCAGACACCAATCGCAAAGCCTCCCTCAAATTCATCTCAGCCAAACAGTTCTTGTCCTGATTATATTGACTTTTCGCCACAATTGCCAAAGCCTTTATCTTGTCCTGTATGTCTACAGATCCCTCATCTCGTTGAGCCAGCGATATAATTGCTTGACCTATCTTCTCGGCCTCGATGTTTTTCCTCTGACTCAGAACATTGTACCCCAAGTTCATCATGACACGAGTTACGAGTCTAGGAGATACGCTCGGAACTTGTTGTTCAACCTGCACGAGCAATTTCCTGAGCATCCTTTCTCCCTCTTGAAGATCTTTGGAACGATACACTTGATTGATAAAGTCGAGACGACAGTCCAACGTGAAGGTGTGAAATGACCCGAGACGTTCTTCCCATGTATCAGTTGCGCATTTCCAGGATTGTATGATGACTTCCTCGAAAGATTCTATGTCGAGCATGCCGAAAGATCGGCATATTTGGTACCACGGGTGGTCTTTCGGTAGGATCTTTGTCGCCATCTGGCTGAGATAGGTGCGGAGTACGGAGGCGATTTCCACTCTGTTGCTTTTCATTAAGAAGACAAAGACATCTAGAAAGTAATCTAATGTGCCTGGGCTCTGAGCTAGAAGTATATCTTGGATGATGCTAAAACCCTTTGAAATCATACGCCCAAACTCAAAAATGGACCCCTCATTTAACAAATTCACGGCCATAAAACAATACGTCTTGAAACTTTCTGAATATTGACTTATCGTGCGAGCGGTGGGGTTGAGTGTGATGCAATAGCCTGTGTCATCTTCCACCCAAGTTCCACTATCAAATGAGCCATGAAAATATGACTTAATCAAGGAGAACAGATGTTCGGGTATGACAAAAGGCTGTAGCGGAGAAGGTGAGCGAGAGATGCGTGAATGGAATGCCAGGAAGTTCTCATTGAGGCTAGTTCGTTGAATCGTAGGTTTGTCTATGAAACTTCCTGACGCATCCAAAAATTCATAGTCTGCGGGTTCAAGCGTTACGGATGCCCAGTGACTGTATTGATCCAGTTGGCTGTCATCCATATCTTGGAATGTTGCCATAGGAGGAGGTGTCTTGCATGCGACGTCCGAAGGCGTAGAGGCTCGAGAACCATAGCTCAGAGGCACACCTTTCCTCCGCTTCAGGTAACGATCCACATCTTCCATCTTGATGACCTTTCCGCGTAGTATAATTTCCGTATCTTTGTCATCAGCGTCTCGCTGTCTCTTTTTCTTGAGGATAGCGACGGCATCACGCTCCTTGAATTTCTTGTCGAGCTTCCACTTCCTGAAGTGGTGTTTGTACATTCTCTCGCTATGTTTATGTTGGTTATTGTGGCTTAGAGACAAATATTACTCTGATGCAATTCGATTATTTCTCGGGGGTTCTTGTGGAGGAATGAAAAGAAGATGTATTATGATGAGAAAAGGTTTGCTTACTTGGCTATGTGGCCGTGCTGTCTCATGATAGCCATAACCTCGCTTAGTTTCTTGTTTTCGACAGACCAGAGTTGGGTGAGAAGCTCCCGATGACGGACCCAATCTCCTTTAGTTGGGCGATTGAATGGTGTGCTCTGAGGCACCGGAAGCTCGACGTAATGAGCGGGAAGAAATGAATAAGACATGGTGGGTTTGAAGGCAACGATGAGAGGGTTGAAGTGTGGAAATGCGACAGTTCGCTGAAGATGTTGAGTATAAATGGAGTTCGCAGTCCGGACCCTTGGTTCGAGATCGACGAGATGGAGGAAATGAAATGAACGAGAGACGGAGGGAAGTCGGTTCTGATGTATTTTCCTGCTTCAGCCTTGCGAAACCAAAGGAAGTCAGGGCCATGAAAGTTGTACGACCGATGCCATGATGCAGCTGTTTATTGGGTATTTAAGCGAACAAAAGAACAATTCCATGCAAGCCACTTCCCATTCAGGCGCAATTCTATCAGCCACTCTCAACTCGACCAAGCCTGACCTGGAGAGACTGACTGAAAGTTCTTTGAACCTCAAGGCAGGAAGGTGAAAGTTGAAACGCAGGGTAGTGAGGCCTTGTGACTTCCCGTCAGTGAACTTGATTTGGTGAGACCTTTACCGCTTCACCTGCAGAACTTCAAATAGTACCTTCAAAGAGTACCTAGGTAAGTAGTCCATCCACTGGTTGGCCCCAGATAATCACATGGCTAATTCACCAAACACAACTCCATCCGCCAGCACTCCCCCTGCTGCTCAAATTCTCGCCACATATTAGCTCAAATCAGACTTTAACATGGTGATGCTGTGCAGAGACTTCGGGTATCTTGAGCTATTCTAACAATTAGGCAAGATCACTTACTGCCTATCTATATATCCATCCATACTGTACAAATAATATACAGCCCATCAAGGCCAGTCCTGATATCGTAGTGTATAGCCAGTCATACATAAGTTTACATTGCAAGAAACCAGTCGCGCTTCCTAGCAACGAAATCCGGCCCATCTAAGACCGACCTTAGATTCCCCAGCACGAATTCAAGCTCTTGCTCAGTGATATCAATCCACATTTCTCTGGCCTCCTCCCAAGCACTCATTGCCCTCGCCTTGCCCGCACACTTTCCAAAAGCGTACAGAGCCCATGTGACGAGCCATTTGGACATTTGTACGTCCTCAACTTTATCATCGATGGATTGAAGTAGCGAACGCCATACAGATTCCAGGCGCGATTCGTCCCATTCCGAGTATCGTACACCACCATGCGTAGCAAAGCCTCTGAAAACGGCTAGAAAGAGAGCCCCGTGCAGACCCAGGCCAAATAATTTCATTTCGTCGAGAAGTCGGGCGGTCATGTCGAGGTCGCCGGCTCTCACAGCAGAATAGTTGATCAGGATGCGGTAGGTGTGTAAGTCAGGGGCGACGATGGACTCGCCTTGATAATTTTCTCGTAGTTTAAGGTCGGTCCTAGATAATTTGCCCAGACGCTTCAAGGAGAGATTGACTACTCGGCGCTTTTTCCAGTCCCTGGGAGGTAGTTTGGGCTGTTCCCGTCCAAAATGCATCTTCTTCATGCGTTCATAAACAGTTTCTGCGGCAGCTGGTTCCGATGACCGGATGAGGGCCGAAATCATGGCGTTCAGGACCACAGTATCCACAATCTCACCCGCTTCTACCAGGGCTTTGTATGCTGCCCGGGCTGCATCTGCATTCTTCTTGAGCCCATAGTAGAAGATCAGGCTGACATGGTGAAAGCGATCCGCTGGGAGGCCGCGGCTTTCCATCTCTTTGTAAACCATCTCAGCCAAAACGAACTTGCCGGCCTTGCATGCTGCGTCGAAAAGCACATTAAAAGTAACTTCGTTTCCTTTGATGCCTGAGCCCTGCTCCATTTCCCTCCACATCTGAAGCGCAGCCTCAACCTCGACTTCGGTGATCCTATGAACGTAATTGGCGACGAAGGAGATGGCACTAGTCCATTCCGAAACAGTCAATGGAATAGCGGCCCGTTTGATGTCGTCAATGACCGATAGATACCGGAGCATAGAATGCTCGTCTTTCTTTTCTACAACCGCCAAATGGTGTAGCATGGAATGTCGCAGCTGGGACGGGAGATAGGGTGCGCGCGGTGCAGGAAGGTTCATGTAGTATTCATATATCTCTTCGGGATCTCGTATGGGCGATTCTTTGATATATGTGCGAAGCTCATCAAGCATTATGCTCGTTTCTGCATCTGCTGGCCAGGTATAATCCGGAGGCGACTCACCATCCGGCTTGTCAGAAACCGTGGTATGTGGTCTATCATTGGGTCGCGGATTGCGAGGCGGCAGCTCGAATACTGGGCGCTGGTCTGTATTTTGTATGCCATCGTATTGGTCTACCAATTCTAACAGTTCCTCTCGGGTCCGATTTGGTGCTGGAGGTAGCCCTTCCACAGCGTCGTTCCCAATCTCAACATCTTTCTCCCCCGGAGCTTCCAGGACACCATCCTCGGTATGCTGGTGCCTCTGAAATGTGACAACATGTAACTCTCGCTTCCTCAAAGGTATCTTCGGTCGATTGGCCGTGAAAAATGTAGTAGGTCGTAAAAGCTTTCGAGTCTGTTTGTGGCTCTTTCCCACGTCTGCGAGGGATTGGATGAACCATGTTTCAATTCCAATGGAAGATGATGCCACCGGAGCAGCTGGGGCTGGGGCAGGCGATCTATGGCGAGTCTCTCGAGCTTGAGAATGTGTTCCCCTGGGAAGTTCGATGGGGTATAAGAAGGAGAGGACTTGTCGAGGAGCTAGCTTTGACAGAATCGGCCTGCTCGTCGAAGGGGAGGAGCTGCAAAAGAGGGACATGAGCGTCCTGACATATTGAATCAATGGTCACCGTCCCTGCAGAGGCATTGGAGGTAGCAATCCCACAAGAAAATTGGTCAGTGGGCGTTGGGCGTTGATTGGGGCGGATTGAGGTTCGTAGACGTGAAATACCTATGTCGCGACTGGAATATTTTTGACGGGATTTGCCGAGGGGGTCTAAAATACCCAGGTCGGACATGCGATCAACACCAACCTCAACCTCCACCCAGGCAGCGTGAGTATACCTGTTGTGACCGATTTCAAGATAGCTAAAATAATCGTCAGCTCTTGTAATTGTCAGGTACAATGAGGGGACTCAACCTAAAGCCCTCACGGGTCTACCAAACAGCATCGCGACTCCTCGAGACTGGCAGCATAAGTCAACCACCACCATGGTTCAAGACCATTGGATCAATTCCTCCCTCAGAGATCCTGACTCGGACTCAACCTGTGCAGCACCGAGAAGTCACCCGCAAGTCCAAGACTCGCAAGCCCAGCAAAATGTTTAGACCGCAGGCGATCGTGTACGAGGAGGATAAGCTGCGACTGGAGTTCTACGGTGATCACCCATGGGAGCTGGCAAGGCCGCGGATTGTGTTGGAGAATGATGGGAAGGATGGGCAGAAGTGTGACTGGAGCCGGATACAACAGTCAGGAAGGCAGCTGAATGGGGAGAGGTGTGTTCTGAGTATAATTTCTTAGAAGATCTAGGTTCTAACATTGTGGCAGCGTTGTTCAACGGCAGCTCTGGCTCATCAATAACACGGAACTGAGCAGCAGTCAAGCATACGACAAGTCTCGCAAAGAATTCTATGCTCTGCGGCACGAGGAGGAAGTCGAGCGAAAGGTACAGCGCGAGGAGGCATTATGGACGGGAGCGTACTTCGGCAAAGGAGCCATTGAAGTCGGAATGGAACTCGAGGATAAAGCGTATGAGTCTTGGAAGGAATGGGCTACGAAGGAGGTCCAGGCTATGGCTATACAGAGAGATTCGGCATATACTGGAGTTGAGACAGAAGATGAGGAGAGTACTGCTGCGTTGGCCGGAGAAGAGGGTGAGGAGGAGCCCGCGGCAGCTGTATGATGGATGTTCGATAGACGATGTGTGGATGATAGAATGTACAACATTTGGGCTTCGGCCTGTATATACAAAATGTGTGATTGGGTCCTTTTGTCCACTTGAGCATAGTGTTGTACAAGAAGTATGAGTAAGTTGTCGTCGAGATAGAGGCCCCGCTGAGTTAAACACCCTGATTTGGAAGAGACGAATTTGAACATGAATGGCATTGAACAATTCCGTCTAGGAAAACTATTCAACCAAAAATCCCACCCATTCAACCTTCCTCCTCCTCCCATCCCCATTAATACTCCTTGCCAATGCCTCCCACTGTACAAGAAACCTGTCACAAACACCCATCCTCAGCAACAACTTCCCACTCAAGCTCAAAGTCTTGACTCTCGCCCAGCTCTCCACATAGATAGTCTTCATCTTCCCCACCGGCGCCACTCCAAAGAACTTCAGAAACATAGCAGCCAGGACCACCATCACAGCCGTAGCTGGCCCATTCGTAATAAGTACATCCGGGTATTCAAAAGGTGTAGCTTTCGATGTCCTTGCTGTTTCAACCAGCGCTCGCAGACAACCAATGAAGCACCAAAGGGACGAAAAAGGCGTAGTGTACAACGACTGATGGATCTTCCTCGCTCTCGGCACGGTTTTGACATCCCACGTCCCAGTTCTCGCACTCGTCTCTCCAGCTTTCGTAGGTTCCTGTTCTTGATCTTGCTCTGACGGGTTGTGCTTCGACTGGATAATCCGCTCAATTTCTAGCGCTTTCCCAGTAGAGAAACTGTCTCCGGAAGATACGATGTAGGTCCTGTGTGTGTAGCGGCTGGGATCTATGTCTCGAAGCAGGGACATCATCTCTGCTGTGTGCCCTCCTGAGCCCAGAACTACAACCATGTGCGAGACGGACGGTTTGGGGGCTTTCGAACGTCGGCGCGCTGTTGAAGGGAGGATATAGAAGATTCGAAGCTATATTTGGGTTAACAGCCATAAACATATAAAGAAGGAAGTACTTACGAAAGCTGTAGGAATCAGGATGAGGAGCGCGGCCACCAGGAGGCGCAAGGCTGAGAGAATCATGCTGGCCAGCTGGGGGAGGCCGTTGCGCTTCAGTGCCCCTCCTTAGATACTAGATCCTGTTTAAAACACAATAACTGTCATTGGCATTATTGTCGAAGGTCTGTTGAGTACATCATTGTTCGTTGGTGAAGAGGTATGAAGTTTCAAGAGCTCTCCCCGAAATGAAAACTGTCAAGTCTCAAAGCTGTCCCCGATAAGAAATCCGATAAGAAATGAGGAAGGAAATAAAGTCCATTGTGATTCTGACGATCTACAACAACAATTTCTCTTTAGAAAGAGATCTGAGTAAGGTAGTACTCATGATATTTACTACTAGTTAACACAAACTCTTTCTATTATTTCTAGTTGAACTGGTTTCCACGTACAACCAAAAAGCGAGGCTGTGAGAACCGGCAAGGCTGAGACTCGCTTCACTTGTTGGAACATCCATCAGGAAACATAATAAATACTGCCGTTCGCTTACTACTATGAAAGCTTATTCAATAACTTTATGTTATTCAGAGGTCTTTGTGGTACTCTATGTTTTCAAATCCTAGAGCTGAAGGGCTGTGGGAAATCTTTAGTCACAACTTCAACTTGTGACATTGAGGACCTTGAGACTGGGAACTACAGAATTCGACCAGTACTTGCAGGACCATCAATCCGTTCCTGCCAATGAAGTAGTGAGTAAAATGCAAAGTTCGCAAAACTTAATTCGTCAGCAAAAGCACATCAGTCCAATAGCCCCCAAGTCCAGCCATGAAATTTTGAAGCCCAACCATAGGCACGAGATGAATGAATTCTCTATTATGAAGGTACCGTATGATGTGATACGGCATGACGGCCAAAGAAACCCCATTCGTTCGTCGATATCGATCAATTCGCAACCACACCACCCTTCCGATAATGCTTCCTTGCCTGCTTGCTTGCTTGTTCGCAAAATGAAAAATGCCCAACGCCATGCTACATTTCTGAAAATATAGAGATTGCCAAACTTAGTACAGAGAAAGTAAGGAGAGCAGGGAAGAGAAGTTCACGGCAGATTCGTCAGCCTAGTAATTCCTTGAGACTCCCATGCTATCCAGCCGCCTACAGCTCTTCATCTCCATCTTCCGCGCCTGGGCCATCTTATCACCGTCTTGATAGAACCAGCCCTGCGCTTGGTTGACCAGATCCTGCCGAGCGGCTTCTTCTTGCTGACATTCCAGGTTCAGTCTCTGGATAAAATTTATCTCGGCTGATTGATCGAGTTTTGAGAATTGGGACGGCGTGTAGCTTTCCACTTCCGTGGGATTCAGGTAGTAGTCTACCTTCCATTTTCGGGTATGGCGATGGAGAGTGTGAGGTGGAACGGCGCTGTCGAATCGCATTGTAGGTCCTGGATTTGAGTCCCCAGAGAAGAAGGATGAAAGGATCGGTAGTATCAATATGAATAGTAAAGGTAGAAGTCCAATAAGCGTCGACTGGAGAGAAGCAGGTGGTGCATCTGGCGCATTCGGATCTCTTGGTCTTCTTCTCGGCCTCGCTCCACCGAACTGATGAACTCTGATTCCAGGTCCGCCTCCCACATTGAACACAAATCCTGGCCCATTGTCGAATCCTCCCCCTACAAAATGTCAGTACTGTGCTGTGACCATCCATCTTCAAGACTTACCACCAAAAGGACCGAATCCACCTCCAAGTCCACCACCACCAAAGAACCTGCTGAACATCTCCTCAGGACTTATCTCATCCTCCCACATAGACCCTCCTCCACCACCACCACCACCAGCACTCGCCCTTGGAGTCCCTCTCGAAAATCCAGAAAACGGACTCTGCTGCGGCGCTCCCCCTCCAAACCTACTATCCGGATCCCCGCCATGCCTATCAAACTTCGCCCTCTTCTCCTTATCCCCTAGGATGCCGAAGGCTCTACTAACCATCTTAAAGCACTCGTCCGCATGTTCATGCCCATTCTTATCCGGATGCGTGAGTAGACTGATCTTTCTATACGCTTTCTTGATATCGGTATCCGTGCAAGTCGTCTTCACCGATTCGAGGTTTAGAATATCGTAGAAGGCTAGCGGGTTGCATTTCCGTATCCGTAGGATCTCGCGCCTGTGTTCCTCCTTCACTTCCTTGTCTTGGTTCCCTTGCTTGTGTTCGCGCGATCGCGCGGAGCCATTGGGCTGCTTCGCATCAGCGCCGGATGCTGTTGCTGCGGGCATTGCGCAGCGAGTCTATGTGGATTCCTCAGCGATGGGGACGGGGAGCTGAGAGAGCGCTGGATAAAGAGGGTGTGAGCTCGAGAGGAGGTTCGTTGGAATGTTTGCTCGCCGTTGGAGGGGAGATTTTTGTTATGGCCAGATGCACAGGCTCCCTCATTTGTTCAGCTTGGATCGATAAGATCTACACCAGTCACATGATTCCGACCTAGAAATGCTCAATGACGATGCCAGGGAGCGTTAGCTTTAGCTTCTTTTCTCCTCCGAATGCATTTGCCCAAATTCAATACTCAAGAGTCAATCCAATCCAGTTCAATTACAACAAAAAGCCAAAATGTCTTCCGAAATTCCAGATAAAAAAGAAGTCAAAAAGGCTTCCATATCTTACGCAATGGATTGGGGCAGTAAGTGAACTTTCATCTCATCCTTCCCTCTACCATCCATTCACGTCAATTCCCATCCAATACAATCCCAATTGACAGCCCAACCCAACTAACACCTCCCCAGAATCTCCCCTTCCGCCAACCCTCCTCGCAACACTCATCACAGCCCTCCACGCCCGCCCCTTCCAACCTCTTCCCATGCTCTTCCCGCCAGTCCTTCTCTTCAGCACTTACCTCAACCTCTCGTCCTACCAAGTCGACTCCGCGGGCTTGACAGCCGCCTGGTCAGGCCTCTACCTCCTGCTCGCACGCCGCCGCAAAGTCGCTGGCTCAAGCTTCAGCTCGAGGATCGGGAATAAGTTTGGCGCCAGGGGACTGACGAGGGGTTCGGCCATGGTACTTGCTGGTGCTAATGTGTTGGGTTGTGGTGTTACTTATGTTTTTGGGAGGAGGAGTACCGAGAAGAGAGCTCCTTAGATTTATGACATTAGACATGGGGAAATTTCGTTGGGTTTGGGGTGTATGATGTGCATTATGGAGGAAAAGGTCGGGAAATATGGTTGTACAACATCAGACCACAGGGTCATGAAAATAAGATGGGAGGATGGGAATGGTTGTATCAATTAATGTTAAATGTAAAAGTCAACAGTAAATACTAAATACGAATGAGATCAAAGTTTTGAAAGCCCAGAATGGCTTGCTGATAATCCGTAAGCAAGTGATTCAAATCATACTAAAAGTTCATCTCGTTTTTTGTAAGTAATAGTGATATATTTGGTTTTTTATATTTTTATCTGTCGTCTCATTCACCTGGACAAATTCTTAAGAGCGTAACGAATATCCATCCTCTGATCATGCTTGAGTTTTGAAGTTCTCCAAGTGTTCTGGCAAGTTACCGTAGCTATGAGAACTGTCTCCTATTTGAAGGTGAGTCCGGAGTAATGACAACAGACTCTTCCAATTCCCTTCAAGCAGAAACTGTTTATATATTAATGTAAAGAATGTACTTACGTGGATGTGCCTTTAACAATTTTGAGAAATTATATTTCGCACCACGGCATGAGCACTGATGAGAAGCAGTCTTCCTTCATTTACAAAGTCAACTAGGTCAACTCGGCTATGAATGGCCCAGTCCATGAACCGGTGAGGCCGTAGAAGCTCAGTGTTGAAATCTCGATCTGCTGCAGCTTGTTTACCGTGCTTGGATTATAGGTAATGAGTCTCCCAAGTATTGCGAATGATCTCATTACAATAGCAGGACAGACCAGTCTGCCAGTGTATGCCTAATTGTAGGTGTTTGAGGAGCTTATAGTTTGCTATTCTGGATACCTCACGAACTTTCTGGAGATCTGCTGTATCTTCTTCTCAAAGCATCCTGTATCTAGGCTTTGCCTGGCAACTGCCCATTCCTACATTATTCAAGATCAGTTGTAACTCTCAACATACGCAGTCACGTTGGACCAATTCAAGTTTAGTGTCTGTGTGACCTTGGGTATTCAAGAACGAGATGTGAGTGGTCCTGTACCTACGTGGTAACACTGCTGTTGGAAACCAATTCAAACGGGTTTTGTTAGTTGAATCATGCACGGGAATTTTCTAGATTGGCCACAAGATCACCCGGTCCAGAAGCACACGAGCACGTATGCACACGAGCTAATGCTCAGAAGGCAAGATCTCTTTTGATACTCAAACAGGCTCCCAAACTTGCCAAGGAGAAGAGTCAAATGCAGCAACAAAGAAGAGAAAGAATGACGCAGTCATCTACACCCTGGCTTGCTCGCCCTCCAATGCAATCAAGCGAGCAAATATCTCACCACCAACTCCATGCGTCTTGCATGACATCCGTAGACCGCCGACGACTTTCTAAAAAACGCCAGAAACGTAGGTGCTGTACGCCCCATAGCAAGAAATCTGCAAAGCAAAAAACACCATTACACCATGCTTTATGATCTTTCCCAATATAAAAACTCCTTTTTGTTTCTTCCTTTCCGGCCAAATCAATTTCAGGTGACCAAACTCCAACGATTAGCCCAAGACAGACTGGTGATCCAAATTATTAGGACCGTGGCTGCCAAGATGAAGAATCTTAGGATTTTGCGGTCTCGATCGGTGATGTTGCGTGGTGTGGCTTGCCTGGTGAAAAGATTCTGAAGACTTGAGATGTCAAAGCCGGTGATGTATTCCATATCACATTCTCGAATTTTGGGCTCTGCATACCCTCGATATTCTTCAACAATAGCTGTGTGCCAGGTTAGCGATACTATCGTTCAATAGTTCGTTTGGGCAAATGCCAAGGGAGCTTGGATTGAAGTATGCCAAGTGAATATCAAGTATTGGAGCTGAAAAACCACGCCATACATACCTTCGACATCCCAGCGAGCAACATGTCTAATGACACCAACAGCACAGCCAGTTCGATGCTTAATGCCAGTCAGCGTTGCCAGGTGAATCCATGATGTGTGCAATACCTTTCCATGATTACAATGAATTAGAATAGGGTGGTTTGCTTCATCAAGGACAATCTCCATAATCGATTGCATGAGCTCCTGGGTAATCTCGACTTTCTTGGTTCCCGGCATGTCAATGACCTTGTGTTGGATTTGATTGTTCTTTAGAAAGCCCTTGAATTCGGGGTCAAAGTCCTTCTTCACTAGAGAGCTGGCACAATTATCAGCATCTACAGTCATGAGAGCCGAACACTACTAACATGACTGTCTTCAATTGAAGGGACTCCAGATACTGGAAGTCTTCCACCATAGGCCAGCTGCTACGGTATATCTTGCCAGGAACAACAACACCAAAATTGACTGGGCGGCCATCTTCCTTTGCCTTGATGACCGCTTTGGCTGGCTGGAGGCTTTCAGTGACTACTACTTACATGTCAGTTAACTTGTACACGACTTTGCGTTTGGACAAAGCGGATCGCTGCAGCTAGCACCGAGGATCAAAGCCGGCAGCGATTGAAACCAAGAGGCCGGAAGACTCGTCGACATCGAAACTTACCGTGTAAACCGATGTCCTCTGAAGCAGTGGGAAATATGTCTAGAGTCTGTCCCGGGTTGACCATTGATGGTTGCGTAGTTTCCACGCCAGTAATTGTGCCCTTTATCTTGCATTGGTGCCCTTTCTCACTCCCATCGACGCTGCCCTCGCTCGAGCTGGACGACAGTGGAATACTGCTCCTATCCACGAAATCCTGCTCCTCCACAAATATCCTAGTTGATCTTCTCGACATCTCGCTCTTAATCTCCGTTAAACCCATCTTGTTCTTGCCTAGACACCTTCTTTGTTGCTGTATTCGCTCGAACACGGTTGTGGTCGGTGTTACGGGGGCTTGAACTGCGACCAGTCGAACTCGAACTCGAACTCCTCCCAAGATGGATTTCTGCTTGGATGGAATCTCTTAAAGGAGACCGCGAGTAACGCGCTGGTTGTTGGTTTGGATTGAAGGCATGGTGGAATGTCTTCTGTCCGGAGGAGGTTATGTAGAGATTGTTGTTGTCGTACGAGAAGGTAGAGGGGAGGGAGAAAGCTCGAAGGCAGGCAGACGTTGGGTTAGGGCTTGTCGGGGATTTCACTTCGGTGTGTGATTTCATCGCATGGCTAAACGCTCGTTCGGTGCCAGAATTTGAATAATGAGGTTCGAGAGGGAAGTCTAAGAGAACCGGATTGTCGCAAGCGTGCAGCCTAGAGCCTCACACCACCACCATAATGACCTCCAGGTTCACAATTGCCGGTAGAAGGGAGATGATGCTGATTAAGCCTCCAAGATAAGAATGAAAGTAGAGATTACCGTATTTTGAGTATTAACATTGCCTATCAAGTCGAAGGAGCTGTCTGGGAGATGGCAAGGATGACGACCGAGTCTCCGTGGTGACAAAGAGACGAGGCTGAAGATGCAGATCGATTGTGGCGATAACGCGAGAAAGCAAGCGCCTCTGGAATAACCCGGACGTAGCGGCTACATCATTATGCATTGTGATTGTGCATTGTGCAGTGGATTATGCAGGGGTTTATGCATTGCAAGGGTCCACTCGCCAGACTCTGGGGAAGCCTCATTTTTGGTGACACCCCAGTATCTCGATTGAATGTCTCGACTGTCCTGACTGTCCAGTATTGCTTTGATCTGATTAGTGACTAGAATTTTAATTCAGTGACTCATATTAATTTACTGACGTTTCCAAACAGGACTATTTTGGCATGGTGCATTTTCTAACCAGCATCAAATTACCCTTTTTTACTTCGTTCAAATCCACGTCGGAGATAGCTATCATCACATCAGAAGAAGGGCAAAATACTCACTGCAAAGTAAAGCGTACAATTCGCTCATTACCATAATTATGTTCGTGGGCATGTCATTCTCACCTATCTATGCAAGTCTGTATCTCAGTCGTCCAACCCCGAATCCGCGGCGATGCAAAGTTACTTTTTCAGAGGAACGCCGCCCAACGCACCAACTCCAGAACAATATGCCATTCATCAACTATTCATCACCTACTCATCTGTGCTTTCCATTGCTGTACCCTCCGTTACCGTGCTTGCAGTGGCTTGCAGTCTTGCCGCCCTGGCTGCTGCTCGTGTCTCTGCCCTCCATTGCTCAATTCTTGCCTGCAGCTCGGGTTGGGGAATAACATCCTCAATCCTAAGTGGTGCACGACTGTAAGGGTCGTTCGGATCACTGAGGAGATGGCTGCGGATAGTACTTCTGTCCATAATCTGCCTGCTGACTGGCAACATCACTGGATCCGTCATCAGCGTCGCCATAAGTGGATCCATGAACTCCTCGGGAGGCTCGCCCATGTCCTGGTCTTCTTGTTCGTCGTCCAACTTGGCGATTCTGAAGCGCTCCTTCAGCTTCTCGAACGCGGCTATCTCCTCGCCAGATCTGAGACTGTAACGAGTGATGATGCGTATAGCGGCGTCGAAGTTCTCTGGTTTGTAAGATCGGCCATCACGCGCTACCGCCTGAACGAAATTTTCAGACACCCCAAGATTAAGATAGATATCGAAGAACTCGCACAACAATGTCTTCGGCTGGAAAGCATACTTCTTGGGATCATCAACTTTCAAGTTTGCTGACTTTGGACCGACAAGAGTATCGAGGGTGTAATTAAGCATAGCAGCCACTCGATCCACGATCTCTGGCATGGTGAATGAGGCGCTCAAAGTCTTGGTGAAAAGCTTCATCATGGATACAGTTTCGTTAGTCAGCTGCATGTATGATTGTGCTTGGCTTTCTGCGCTTGCAAGCTCCTCTTCTTTGGCGGTTCGCTCATCTGGCGTTAAGCTGGCGAGAGGGTTTCTCAGCTCCTGCTGAAGATCGTGGATCTTTGGGAACTTGGTGAGAGCTTCATCTAGAACGTAGGTGACATCGTTCAAGAGGAGATTGACGAATCGCAGGAAGAAATCCGTGTTCGTCCTGGGAGATTAATTAGAATAACCAACAAGCACATCACAGTGAAATTAACTAACCTGCTTTCTTGTGTCAACCGCTGTTTGTAAACATCGTTCGTCCAAATACACTTGATGACTTGAAATATTTCATATCGAATGTTGAACTTGTCATAGAATTGGGTATGCGCGCCAGTGGATTCAACCTCTATAGTAATGTCAGGGAGAAGGTTTCAACTCGAAAAAGATCATGGGTGCTTACCGATGTAGAATTTCATCAAAGCATGTAGTAAGTGGTCGTTTGCAAACTTCAGACCGATTAACGAATCACCAAGAACGCCTTTGGTTCGGTGATAAACTGGCCAGGTGCCATTGAAGAGAAGAGAGACAAGTTTTGCCTTCAGGTATGGATTTTTGATGTAGTCGGAATTGGTCAGGAAAGTGATGCAGAGCGCAATAAGCTCATCTCCTACCGCTGAAATCATGACGTCGGGAATGTATCTAAATCAAGTCAATGGTGAGCCTAACAAATTCGAATCCATGAGTCCTCACCTGAAGACGAAGTTGAAGTTTCCAACGATATCTTCAAGAACGTATTCGGGCAGGTATCTGAAAGCATCTGGCTGCTCATCTGGTAAGGGCAATCTGGAAATCATTAGCTTCCTTCCTATTACAGGGTCCGACTTCGAAAAGCGTACTGGATAGTCTTGTCTGGTGTATAGTTTGAAGTAGTCGCAACTCTCAAAAGCCAAACAGTGACAACTCTCATGAACATCAGAGACTTCGCTTGCATAACTTTGTCAAACAGAACTCCTTCGATGGCAAACTTGAGAGACATCGACTTGTCTAGAACTTCGTTGAATCTCCTCAGTTGCTCCTCGAATCGTGCCATATTCATAGGTGACTGTATTTGGTCAGTTGAATTCTGGAGCAGCGCCGAGCCAAGACTTACATTAGCAAATTTGGGTCTCTCTGCTTCAAGTTCTGCTACTTTACCCGTCAAGTATTTGATATCTTTGTCAAGTGTCTTGAGCATACTGTTGGTGGCTTCACTGCCGTAGTGGTGTGCAGCAAGGGTCAAAAAGAAGACCTCGGATATGAAATTCGAAGTCCCGGAAACTTCAACATCGTAGTATTCATCAGAGGCGGTTTGGTCGGCGTTCAACTTGGTCTCCTCCTTGATATCAACCCGTGGCTTCCGTCTTAGATACTCAACATCGATTCGGTCTACCTTTGAGAACATGGTATCCATGAATGGCTCACACAGCCCATCAAGGACAACTGTGACATTCATCAAGAACCCATCTGTAGACAATTGAGTGGCATCTGGACGCATAGCTCGACGTTTGTGATTTGAGTTTACGACATATGCGAACCACTGCAAGGTTTGATTCTTAGCTTCTGGGCTGGCTCGCACAAGCTGGTTGATGATATCAAGCAGATCTCTCTGGTGGGATTGAAGAGTCAGTCTCAACGCCTCCTGTGAGGTATTAATATGTCTCTTGTCCATCGTCTTTGGCCCAGCAAAGTATTCCTTTGTAACTTCAGGCTGCAGAGGGGAGATTCTGAAAAATGGACCGAGGATCGTGTGTTTTTCGATACCAGGTGCTGATGTAGCCATCTGGAACAGTGGATCCATTGCAATCGCTGTGGCGATTGGCTTGAACTGGCAGAGGCTCTTGAGTGCCTGTAGCGAGTCAGAATAGTCCCGAATACCGCAACATGACAAAGAATTTCCTCCACTTACGTTCACGTGGGGTTTGTAGTTGTCGTTCATGGTCATATTTGAAAGTTGTAAACTGATTCCCGAAACCGCTCTTGTGATTACATGCTTGACAGTGTCGTCTTCTTCAAACCTGCTCACTAGTTCGGTTAAGAAGTCAGGGCAGATACCCATTTCTTCTCCGCCTTCAAATAGCAGGTAGGGTGTTAGAGAGTCGGTTGCAGCGTTTGGAATACGGCTGCGTCTTGTCAGTTTCATGAAACAGCAGGGGTTTCAATAATTTAGCAGAACTCACCCATAGAATTCCGGCATATCCACTGCAAATATGCAGTTGCTCATGCACAATCTTTTGGCCTCCTTCAACACCACATCCTTTGCACCAGCGTATCCCCGAAGTCCTTTCAAAGCTTTGACTACTCTCTTCCAACAAGGGAGTAGGTAATCAAGTATCGATTTATTATTTGAGATCGTCGAGGCAGCCTCAAGAAGCGCAGAATCCAGTCGTTCCTTTGTCAACAGCACCGGAGCCTTGTCCTCTATCAATTCCTCTCTCAAATTTGGCAGGAAGATGAGCTTGTGAGATCCTTCGGTCTTCTGCTGGGGGTCCAAAGTAATCCGGAAGATGTTGCCCAGAATTCTGTTCTCCCACTGTTCAATCGTCTCGTCGGCTGCGGGAACGGTCGAGGTTCGGGAGGGTCGAGGATTTGTCTGCGCATCGAGTTCAGCTCGCTTTCTCTTTAATGTCGAAGCTGCTGTATCAGAAGTGCTTACTGTAGAAAGAGTAGTAGGCATGGTCGCAGCACGGGCTTGCGCACCCAATTTTGTGAACGGGTTTGGATTGTCGGCTGGTCTTGGAGACGGCGCTGCCTTCGAGATCTGTATCTTTTTGGAGGGAGTTTGGGTGGACTCGGTCGCAGGCGTACTCTCTGTTGCCGGAGATGAAGAAGATGATGAAGCACCCGCCTTTTCTCCGTCGGTTTTAGGGGTTCCAGAGAGCTTCTCCATGCGTCGTTTGCGGATCTGTATTGTAATCAACGAGGTTAGCTACTTCCCAAGGTCTCCACACCATTCAAACTCTCTGTACCTGGTCCATCTTCTCCTTGTCTGGAGCCTCTGGCACATTCGGAGCAGGAGGTTGAGGATCGTTCTCCATGATGTGCGAATGTGCAATGGCGATATGATGTATGATGGTCAAGTTGTTTGTTGGTTTGTTGGAAGTCGTTGAGCAGACGGAAGCCGAAGGAGAGAATGGCAGGCAGCCTTACCAATGCCAGAGGCGGGCTCTGGCTTGTTGTGACGTCCAAGCGAAGGCGGTGGAAGCGATAAGCTAATCGTGCTGTGCCTGCCTGCGTCTTGACAGGGATTGATTTCATAGGCGGAGCGGGCTGCACTGGACTGGCTGGCTCGGCAGGCTCTCGAACTTTCACTGGTGAGGCTGAACTTGACTTGAAGCAGACTTGAAGCTGCCGCAATCCTGGCAATTCTTTTGTTGTCGTTGTCTTCCATTTCTCCTCCCGCGTCTCTGCAGAGCATCATGACCACATGGCTCCTGTCCGCGGCCGTCGCAAGCATCTCACCTGCTTCTACTGCAATACTCGGTCAGATATCAGATTCGATGGGATTAGACAGTGGGAGTGTACATATTGCGACGCCCAGAACTATCTCGACGAGGTGAGTGTCGTGCGTGAATCGCGGCCTCAACAACATGCTTATTACCTGCATTTAGAATGGCGATATCACCGATCCACCGGTAGCTACAGAGCTGGCAGCCCCAGCAAACCTCCAATACTCGACGCGCCCAGTTTCCCCCGAGATCTGGGAGCAAGATGTCTTTTGCCCGACGTGCCTGAAGAATCAACACATTGTAGCTACGGCTATAGCTGAATACCCATTCGACACCGATACACGCCGGCCTGGCTATCTCCAAGATGAGCGCGAATACAACAAATACAAGCAGGGACTCGAGAATCGATTCCCCCAAGTCTGCGGAGACTGCGAGCCCAAAGTCCTCTCGCAAATGCGCCAGGCGGGCAAAACAGCCAAAACAGACCATCTTCGACGAATGATGGAAAAGTCTCGAGAAGCAAGATCTGCCCCATCTAAGGGCATGTCGTTGTTTGGAATTGTCTTGTCTTTTACTCGAGTACTCTGGCACATGAGCATCATTGGGCAAATCCTCTGGGATGTTGCACCTTTTTTCCACAGGGTTCGGACAGAAATTGTCTCAAACAGTCAACCCACTTCCTCACTGGCAAATGTCTTGCAATCCGTCGCGACACTCGTCTCTGTCTGCAGCACCAAGACCTGGGCTCGATATAGTTTGATGTGCGGCTTCGCATCAATATGGTGGAACCCGGAGTTCGATCCAGTAAACAAGACTTTCAAGAAGCGCCTTAAGGGTTTCAACGTCTGGTATACGTACCAACTCATACTGATCGTTTTAAGAACGGTCTTTTACTACGCCATAAGTAATGATGCTGCAGCGGATCCTATGGCGTCTACAACACTTGCTGCACATTCTGCTGCTCTGCTTGTATTCTCATACGTATGTACATCGACTCTCCTTTCGCGAATTTTCTCTAATTCGTGTAGTTTTTCCAATCTGCAAAAGGCGCGATCAAGGTGGACAAGGCCCCCCTTTGGTCCAACACGCCAGAGAAACTTGCAAATATCGGGCCTAGCCCAAGATCTAGCTCTCCGAGTACTTCGAGAGGTATGGAATCCCTAGGGGACCTTCTCGATGAGATATCACGAGACGTCCGTCCAGCTGATTCACAACAACTCAACTCTTACCCATCCCCCGGATCGTCTCCGTCCTCCAGCCCCCAAGCAAACTCCCAGACGTGCACCCCAGCGCGTCCTCAAACGTATAACTCTCAAATACACAGTCCCCAAGTACGAATACCATACGCCGAAGACGAGATGGAATGGCTACCAACCGTGTCCCAAACCTCATCCTTCCGAGTTTTCACCCCTCCGTCAAGGCCACAAACAGCCCAAAAATTCGGCGAATCGCCGGTTGGTGACCAACCATCACCATTCTGGTACAAAGTCCCACCAGCTCCCATCGCACCGGCACATAGACTTCGCAACCCACCAAACAAACCGACATTCATATCCCAGCAAGTGAAAGAGAATTTCTTCGCGAAGCCATCTACGAAGTTCAGTGTCGATCCTGGGAGAGGCGGTATGGAGATGAAGCAGCAATCTCTCTTTATACCAGAGAACCCGAATCCGGAAGGAGATTTACTCTCCGGCATGATGGGCTCCATATCGATAAGCGAAGGAGACGCTCCGAGACGAAAAGACGTCTCGTCTAGGATTGGGGTGGCCATGTTTGGAGTCGTGGCGGTCGGCCTTGCATCCTGGTGTCTGTACCAGTTTTGAATGTTCACAATACATCGTACATATTGGTTGCATTGCGTTGGATGGGTAGCATTTTCCCATAGACAATGGATAACGATTGACTAAAGCTTTAATTTGGTTCGAACGTATTTTTTTGATACTCTGGAAACTTCAGTGGATGTGTGAATCTGGCTCCCAAGTCCCAAGAAAATAGCATCTTCACGCTCAGGAATACTGCGAGGGTATATTCATGCCTTGGTTCAGGACACCTTCGTTGCATATTACATCAACTCAAACTCGACAGATATGATATGAATGTCTTGTACACACACAGGAAGGAATCCAGAGTAAACAAATAGCTTGACCATGTGCATACGAGCCCTGGCTATTTGAATTAATTCTCCAGCATACAACAAGCAATAAATTGTTATGGTATTGCAGTAATCTTGAGTATGATGTTCCATCCAGCAGTACCTTTCTTGAACACCCTAAATCGGAGACTATTTGTTGTTGGCTCAACAGATACCGGTGACATCGATGATATCGTGGATATCGCAGCTGCTTAGCCTTCTCCCTGCCAGAGAATACCCCCAGCAGACATATGGAATTATACCAATATACCGATTTCCAGACCGCCGACAAAAATGTTTTCCTTGAATCTGTTCAAGGTGATTCTCCGTCGATAATAGGGTATATATTCTAGTTCATCACTGAAATCCATCACCAAAACGAAGATGAAAATTGTTTCATCGCATCCGTAACTGCCATAGCATATGTCCGCCTACATCTTCATGATGCCCTGCTACAATATCTCGGACTGGGTGACTCTTTGGCGGCACTCTGACAACCTTCTCAATGCAACTTTTGGTTTCCCCGAGAACGGTTTGCAGACTCAGGGTTGAGAAACTCAGCTAATTTTGCATCTCTTTTTGATGCCAAGCAACCCACCGGAAAAATTAAGATAAACTCCTGGGCTGTTCCTGGCTTTTACTTTTATTCTTTGAAACTTGCTGGTACGTTCGTTCAAACATATGTTACTGCATAGAACCCAAGTGTCTCTTCATCTCCACGAACGTCGCAAAAACCTCGCTTAATAAATTGCAAGTCAACAAATATATTAATTTCCCACAGTCCTGGTACAAGGCTCTAGGTATTACATTAATGTAACTTTCGGGATTTAATAATCAGATCTATGAGCATCAGGTTGAAAGAGTTTAAGGTAGCAATGTAGAGATTAAATTAGGAGCGACTTTGACATGTAATTCTCCAGATCACTCGATACCCAAGACTGCTGGAACATTAGAGCCTTTTAATTTTCCCAACACCCAGGTCGGCACCTAAGGGGTGATTTGAGCATTTCAGTCTTTTAATTTTTCGTCGTCGTGGTTTGTAGAAAGTCTAACGACCGAGAACACGTAGTGAGATTCCGAAACTTTGGCCTACTTGTGATTGGCCATTGGACTAAAGTTGATAGCCCCAATGTTCCTAAATCTCCAGGTGTCAATAGTGCCGCTAATTCTCATATGAATACATTTAAGATATTTTAATCTGGGACTAGCGCAAAGCAACAGCCTCGTAACATCAACTATGACAAAATCAATATACTTCAAGGCTTTGCAAACCATGGACGCACACACACCCATTTCTGGTTTATCAGTAGCATATGTATCAATTCAAACTTCAACATCATGGTGGTAACCGCCCCTGCTATGTGTGTCTGGAAGAGTCTATTTGAGACCATCTTCCCGATGCCTGTCTCAAGCCTTTATTATTGTCGTTATTATTATCTCGCTTAAACCTGGGAACATGCTCTCCGTCGGAGAAAAACCTGACCGATTTTGGCAAGCGAAAACACCAAATCCAGGTTGAATAATACTGTAGTTCTCGACACTGCACGTCTCAAAATCAATGAAAACTATAGAAATAAATTCTAAAATAGCCACAGTATATATGCACCAGCCTCTTATTATCATTTAATTATGTGGTGCGTAGACGTTTGCAGTTACAACTGACTTTGGCGGGTTATTAATATCGACCACCTTTTTCTCCGACGGGGAGAACGAGAAAGGGGTTCGGATAATCTCCTACCGAAAACCGAAACCCAAAGGTGGGGGTGGAGTGAACGATGGAGGGGTTAAAGAGACATGCGAATGCTGGATGGAGCTCTCCTCTTTCTTCAGATTACATGATATTATTCCATATCCAGAGACTCCATCAAAGCTTACCTATCTTGACACATCTGTCATAACGTTGCAGCATCATCAAGCGTTTTACTAATCGATTTCCTTCTCAACAAAATCCAACCCCGCTTCCAAGCAAACAGTTCTTCAAGCACAGAAATCACGATGGATGGCCCTCAAAAAGTCGAGCAGACTTCATTAGTCCCTTCTGATAAACAATCAGAGGTCCCTCGTTACGACCCCTCAATCTACTCAACTCCATTCTCGCAATTACCGAACCCAAAGCGAGTATGGCTTGGATCACCATCTTCCTCATTAGAGGGTCTAGGTACGCCCCCAAGGCACATATCCACTACTCCCTTCTACCTCCATCCAGTCGCAAATCTCCCGGATGATGCAATGTAAGAAGTACTAACTCAAACAGGCCGTCTCTCCCTCCAGACCCCAGAAGTCGTGTCAGCAGCAGCAGCTTCAGAGATCAAAACAGGCCGACGAGTCGGTTTGGGCTGGGACATGACTAAACTGGAGCATTCCCAGTTCGGGAGGCAGAAGTGTGGACATACTATTATTCCTCTTATGGTTCCTGGTGGACCTGGGCTTGGTGCTTGTTTTGATGATGCGTATTCTATGAATCCTCGTGAGTGACGATATTCCACTTCTCAGATTACCTATTTTGCTTCACAATTTCCGAACACATATATCTCTAATACCGGAGAATCGTTCATTGAAATTGAGAGAGTACATATCGTTGACTTTCAAATAGAACAAAGTAGTCAATGGGATGGATTCAGACACTACTCACAGCCTCGTAACCCAAAGGATTCCTCGACCTCCTCAGATAGAGTTTTCTATGGCGGGACGACCAAGGATGAGATCATGGACGTGAAGAACCATCGAATTGGCCTTCAACACTGGGCCGGTGAGGGAATTGCTGGTAAGCCATTTCAGGTTCACTAATTTAAGGCTCTGTTCCATGTTTTCACCCTAGGACGACATTTGTCGGGCATGCTCCTGGGCGATTTCCAGCCAACACGGCCAGGGACCGTGTGGTATACCAAACCCTTGGAAATGTATCAAGGCATGTTCCGTACGCATCTTCTTCGTTGGAGAGTTTGGGATGCATTTGCCCCAAAATATTCCTTGCTGGCATAAATAAACCTCTAGACCTAGGCCATGCAGGACCTCCTTCCATCACAAGTCTCCAGATCAAGAACCCTTTCCAGAGTATTTCAAACAAATTTTTGTCCAGCCCACAAACCCGCATTAAATAACCCTACTAACCCTCCCAGGCCGCGGAATTCTTCTAGATTACCACCTCTGGGCATCAACCCAACAACCACCCATCCCCTTCTCCAACTTCTCCACCCACGCCATCTCCTTCCCATCCATCCTAGCCATGTGCAAGGCCTTCAACGTAACACCTCAAAAAGGCGACGTACTCTTCATCCGCATGGGCGTTATCCCAGAATGGGACGCCTTCACACCGACCCAGAAGGAAGAGTACGCAGCGCAGAAAGAACCCGAACATGCTGGCGTCGAAGCATGTATGGAGGTCCTGGAGTGGCTTTGGGATAGTGGGTTTGCTGCTGTGGCTGGAGACGCTATTTCCTGGGAGGTAAGCCGTGCGAACTAATGAAGTAGAACCTAGATGTTCGTTTCATTGTGTCGCTTTTGTTTTTGACGCATAGATTTGTTTGACATGTTTCAACGAACTACGCTGATAGAGGTATTCGTTCGTCTAGGTATACCCTACACCAGGCGCAGTCTCAGTACATGAATATCTTCTAGCTGGTTGGGGAATGCCGATTGGTACGTGTTCCCATTCCCCCTTTCATTTCCTTCCCACGCCCTCCGCGTGTCCGGATCCTCGCTTCGCTTCTGTCAAAGATTGTCAACACGCAAGCTAGCTTTGCAACGGGCAACGTAAAACAAGAAAGATAAGGCTAACGGGCTCCTTCATCTGCCTACAGGGGAGCTCTTCGACCTCGAGGCACTATCAAAGACATGCCAAGAACTGAACCGCTACTCCTTCTTCCTCACCTCCATGCCACTCAACATGCCAGGGGGAGTATCAAGCCCGCCGAACGCCATGGCCATCTTCTAGATAGCATATCATATCATATCACATCTTATCATAGTATGGCATAAGTAGCATATCTTTCATGTCAAATGTGTAAAGCAGTTAGATCAAACACCCCAACCATTGAAACTTTAAATTCGCCAATAAAATATACCTTCCAGCCACGCCGAAGTCGCATGGCAATTCTGCTAACGAAACTTTGGCATTATGTTCAAGACACGGGAACGGGAAGGGAAGGGAAGGGAAGGGAAGGGAACGAACGGAAGCTCGGGCAATCGCAAAAAGTCGTCCAGGTTTGTAATCTGTGATTGAAGAAGACTAGGTAAAAGTCTATCCAAGTAAACCCATTACCGGTATTCCCACGCAGCTGCAGCGGCCAGGGCAGCAGCATGGGATGGGATGGGGGTGAGAAACTGAGTTCAGCCTTACATGTAAACATAACGAGAGCACTGTACCGTATGGAGTAGCTAGTGAGTGAGGGGTTGCTAGTTTGCTCGGTACTGCACTCATACAAAGTAACTCTACCTATCCACACCCGTTTGTTTCCCAACCAAACTATCCCACAACAGGAAAACGTCTGCGAAGTCCCATCCTGTCCGTAGGGCTGTGCTTTGTGAAGTCGTGAAGTCGCCAAGATGCAGAGAAAACTAAATTTCTGCACAAGTTACCCTGGCCGTCCCAACCAACCTACAATACATTTACCAAGCGCTACTGTATGTAAGGTATCAAATCTGGATACAAAGATACTTTTCCTTCTCGTTGCAAGTTCCAAGTTCCAAGTTTTAACAGTACCTAGGTACCTAGGTACATAACCCTACTACCCAGGTGCATAAACTCTATTAGATAAACCTGCATGGACTAGCTCAATGTATTGAATTTGATATCTCGGCATGCTTTCCCACTCGTCTGGTATCATAATCGTGCGTGGGATCTGCGGTCTCGCTCCTGCACTGCAACTTCTTGGAACTGTGCTCTGGTCCCTTGACCCCGCGTCTGCTTGCTGGGTCTGGGTCGGGAGTAGAGTGTCTTGGAATGATGCAGGTAGATGCAACGGTACTGTACTGTTAATTTACCGTACTTTACATGCCCCCCACGAGGTGATGGGCCGATGGACAAGACAGATAAACACTAGTAGATGCGCATTTTGTAGTCCAGAACCAGTCTGGTGCGAGAGGAGATCAGTCGATCGCATGTGTTTTTCCACATTCGCTTTCTCGGCTCGGCAGCGCTTGCTATCGTGTTCGCTAAGAGCTGCCGTTCAGGAGAGAGAGAGAGAGAGATAGAGAAAAGAAATAACTCTTCTCAAGACTTGTCTGGTCAATTTTCCCGATTATTAAACAATCTCGAAGTTCTCCAAGCGAACCCCCTAATAAATCCTAAAGTAGAGTAGAGTATTAGCTAGCTAATAACCCAAAAAACCCAATCCCAATCCCACTCTACACATTCAACAGACAAGATCTAACGCCAAGTAGTCAACAAAGTGAACTCGCTCCTCCTCCTCCTCATTCCAGCTTACCGACGCCCGAGGTAGCGGTAGGAAATTGTACGTAAAGGAATAGAATACTTGAAAGTCGGCCCAGCCAGCTAGCCCTATTTCTCGGAATGCTTCCCTCCATGGTACGCTAGTTTTGCACAAAGATGGCAGGCAGGCAGGCAGGTAGGCCGGATGTATCGTTCCTGCCTCCCGCTCTCTACCTAGAAGCTACCTACCAACAAAAACTACCTGGTAACTAGCTGCATAGAACAGGACTTGTACGGATGTAAAAATTTACAGAGAAGAAATTTGCACCTCCCTAGGACAGAGAACGTTAGATAAGGGAGAAATAATGTTACAAAAAATATTCAAGGGGAAAAACCGCGGAGGATATGATGGAAAATCATGAGTCTCGCTTCGCTTGTTGGACCCCTCCTTTCAGAGAGACTGAGAGGTACTTAGGTAGGTATGTTGAAGAAAAAAAGTCACCGACGAACCAAAGACGGAAACAGAAGTGCGGATCTTGAATTCGGTTATTTTGCGTGATTGAAAAATCACGTTGGTATCGTATCTCTTTGTTCATTATGTTTTTATTTTTACTTCAACAGGCACATAGACAAGACAGATCCCTGATCGACTCTGATCAGCGAAACGGCTCGTAGGGTGGTGGGTAGGGTGCGTAGCCCCATCCATCCATCCATCCATCAATGTGCCAGATTTGCAAGCAGGCCAGCAGCCAGCAGGAAGGAAGTTAGATGCGCACGAAACGAAAAAACGTAACAGCCCAGTTGCTACGTGAGTGAGATCCATATTTCCTTCCTATATCCCCAAAAAGTTTGCACCACCTGTCTCAAACCAGCCCATCCCGTTTCCTTTCCCGCCGAACAGAAAATGATGTCTTTCCTGTCCGGATGTGATAAACCATGAACCCAGACGCCTATGCAGTGCTGCTATGCAACCCATCCTCCCTTTTTCGTGAAGGTATATATAGAATGTATGAAAGCGTCGGGGAAAATGCGAAATGCAAATGTATGTCGTCCTGGTGGCCGCAATATAATGTGACAATGATGCAAGCGATGCATGAAAACCGTGAACCGGGTATCTTGTATACGGCCGTTAAGAAAGGTCATCTTCTCTTATGATTTTTGTTCCGACTCTTGTGAACCCCTCCAAAGCGTATGTTTTTGATGTTCTTCTTCTCCGCACTTCGTATCAAAGAATTTCATCCTCCTCAGTTATCCTTCCAACCCTTGCCCCACCGGGACTCACTCTTTCTGGTCCCCGAATGGGTTCAGGAAGTGGCTCATCCTTCATACAGGCATTTTCTAGCATATTGGTCCATTTGCCGCTAGTGCCTGCATGACTGTGCTTCAAATGCTGCCTGAAATGATCCGCTCTAAAGAACTTCTTCGCGTGATTGCACTCGCCAAACTTGTGCATTTCCTGAAGATGGCCTATCCGGGCTTCCCAGTCCTGGTCGGTTGCGACAGCGATTGGCGGACCGGATATTGAGGGCGATGAGATTCCAGATCGCGGGAAATCCTCTCCGCAATAGCCGCATGTGTCAGCTTCGTTCGGCCGGTTTGGGGAGTTGTGAAACGCCGCAGCGTAGCCTGACAGTGCTGCACAAGACCAAGAATGGCGACGCAAATGGAGTGAATTCTGGTGTCGCTCGGCTTCATTCTTGTTCTTGAAGCGATTGCGACAATAGGCGCATTCATACTGCTTCTCTTGCTCATGTGCGCTAGTGGATGGTCAGCGAGTTAACAGTTATCTAGGTGAGAGATATTACTTCAATTCTTCCTGGGAATCAAATTTCTTCGGTTTCTTTGGGCAGCATTCACACATGTACACACCGTGTATCTTGGGAGGACTGTTGTGCTTAGAAGTTCCAAGGCTCTCGGATAGCTTCCGAGAAGTCATCAGCGGACGAGACTCTGACAAGACGCGATTATGATTTGCCCTTGACAGAGACCCGCGTGGGCTCGGATTTAGAGACAACGAAGTCACATATGGTGAGTCTGACATGTCTGAGCCTGCATTTGAAAGGCCGCCGGGAGAGACACCACCAGGCGATAGTCGTCCGTATGAGCTCATGCTCGTGATACTGCTTGCAGTAACCGAGAGAGTGGAAGCATACGAGTTGTTCCTTGGCGCAGAAGCTGTTGATGATACAGAGCCAGAAGTCGAGTGGAAACGTGGAGTAGGAGAAGCTCGTGACGCAGACTCTCGCCGTCTGTATAGATCGCTTGCGCTGCCAACAGTGTGCAAAGTTGGACCATCGTCTCCTGGGGGAGAAGAAGCACGTCTTTTCTGACCTACACTTGCGCCAGGCGAATATCCTTCAGAGCGATTCGAGTAATCGTCAATGTGAAGACGTCTGAATCCAGTATCCTCCATGTGAAAATCAACATCGTGCTCTGGAGTGATTCTCTGGTCATAACTTTCCCGAGACCTGCTAGTCACACTGGATGCATCGTCGTTAAAGTTTATAACCGAACTACTCCCTGATCGTCTTATGTATGGTAGAGGAGACCTGTCGGAATCTGTTGTCTCATTGGGCGACCTGTGATCAAATTGACTTTGCATGCCAAACCGAGGATACGGATTGCCAGGCGAAATTGCAGATGAGAGTGGGGTGTCCACCCATCGGCTCAGGGGGCTTTCTACCAGCCCTGGTCTGCCAGGAAGTATCGGGAGTGACAAGGGCTTCAACTGGCTCGGATATCGATGCTCGTGAACGCCGGATGTTGGGGATATATCATTGACAGACGAGCTGAAGCTGGGTCTTGATTGACCTCTCGGAGGTGTCGTATTGTCAGTTCCTCTCCTAGCATCCAACTTTTGTAATTGCGTTCTGTCAAACGCTTGAGTAGTACTCTGGTATTTGTCGTGAACCGAACTTTGGAAGCTTGCGAAACTTGGTAGAGATTCTTGGTTTTTCGACCTGACAAGTAAGAACTGTTAGTAAAGGACTTTCTGCTAGGCAACAAATAACCTGCACAACGCGAGAAAAATATAGAGTGATCCTCGTTGTCCCTTCGAGACTTCTCGAACTATTGGCGGCAAGATAGAGTGTGTGTGTGTTGCTGGCTACCTGGTCGGGAACCACTGAGTCGCGTTGAAAGAAAATACCGAAACTGACTTGTTCGACCACATGCTCGCTCCCAGACTCTCGTAACCTTCATCTCTTTGATATGGGCCATCTCTTGAATCTGACTTGACAGTCGAGACAGAACTTCCACGGCGTTGAAAGTCTAGTTGCTCATCCAAAACCCCCGTTCTGCTCAAGAAGCTCCCACTCCCACCGTGTAAGCTGGAGCCTTGCGGGATCGATGGTGCAGCCTTGCCCCAACCTCTGTCCGTTTGTTCATTGCCCCATTTCCATGCAATGTCTCGTCCATTGTTTCCACCGTCTGCGATATCTGGTAAATGTCGTGGTGGGGGGAGTGGCGGAGGTGCGCATTGTCGGGCGTTGGGTATTGACACTGGAATGGAGGACAGTCCTGGAGATGTTGCTGAATTGTATGAACTGGACCTGCTCGATTTTCGGTACATGTCGGAAGGGTCGTGTATTTGGATTTGAGGTAAGTTGCCTATAGGCCTTGCTCCCCGATGAGGTATCTCCATGTTGAAGGGGCTCAGGTTCTCAAAGAAAGAACCTAAGAGTAAGAGTCGATACTCTAGGCCACGAGTCTTTAGGAAGTCTCAGTCCACAAGTGGCGATAGTCGTTCGGGAGAGCCGATTTGGACAAGAAAATGGAGGCGAACATAGATATCGATTCCAACAAGAAAATGTACAACTAAGAAAGTGAGAAGACCGCCGGATAAGTCGAAGAAAACTATGTCATCGGAGAATTATACGAAGGCCAGAGAAGTCTCGCGAGATCTACCTCTTTTTGGAGATGAAGTAAGATCGGTTGAAAGGGTAGTGTAAGGCAGGGTAGGGCTAAGGAGTGGGTGAAGGCGTATTCGGCGGCGGAAATGGTAATATGGAGGGAGGAGATAGCGTATGTTGACTTGACTCCAGAGTAATCCAGACAAGGCGGCTGCAAAGGTCGAGGGACGACTAACCGACGGGGCTTTCGGACTTTACCAAATGTCTTGGAAGGCTGAGTGGTGGTAAAGACTAGTTGATGTAAGGATAGTGGCAGTGTGGCAGTTGAAAAGTAAAAGAGCTCCAGCTGTGTAGGGATAGGGAGGCGGGCGTGACAATAGCGTTGGTGCTGGCCAGGACGCGATGCGGAGAAGGAAAGAGAAATAGATGAAGGGGGAGAAGTCTGGCGATTTGAAGGGCCGGCTGCTGCTGGCTGCTGGAGAGGGCAGGGTGAAGCGCGGCGACCATGTAGTCGGACCAGGTACTGTACTCAGAATCTACTTGAAATAGTACTTGTGGAGACGGCAGAGTCAGTCGAGCGTCGTGAGTCGTGAGGCTAGGTATGGAGGGAGGAGAGGAACGGAGGAGACTGGTAGGTTATGTTTCTGTTTCGCTTGATTGCTTGCTTGAGAGCGGTGGACAATTGCTGGTTGGTTGGTTGGTTGGTTGATTGGCCTGCAGCGAAGAGGAGAGGAGAGGGTAAGGTACTCACTCGACTGTACGGAGTAGTGTAGGAGGTAGGGAGGTAGGAGTAGCGGAGGAGAGAGGGAGACAAGAAAGAAGTCAGTCAGTCAGTCAGTCAAGCAAGTCAGACTTGGGCGGGTAAGGCTAGCTGAGCAAGGGGATGGTGGATGGTGGATGGTGGATGGTGGATGGATGAGCATGGGCGTGGGCGTCGACATGGACATGGACATGGGATATGGGCATGGCGGCGGCGACAATGACAATGACAATGGCAATAATGGCAGTCCCAGTAAATTTACCTCAGTACCGGTAGAGTCAAAGTAATATACCTAGTCTGCCTGGGTTTGCACGTCTCCGAGTAAGGTCTGTCCACGGGGACTTATTGTACTGTGGGAATGGCACTGGCACTGGCACTGGCGCTGACTGGTTTGAGGCCCTCACTGATTTTCACTGATTTCTGAGGTAGGTAAACAGACACGACACCTCAGGTACAGTACGAATGAATATCCGCACAGGTACGGTAGGTTGGTACCGCCCTCGCTCGCCCAACTTGGAATTAGATCATCGTCTCCTCGATACTCCGTAGCTGTGTTTTAGCTGTCTAGTCGTTGCACAGCCTCCCCAAGTTCCCACTTATCCTTTCCACTTATTAGACGTTGTGTTTTATTTGCCTGCCCTGTCTGCCCAGCCCAGCCCTGCTCTCCCGTCCAGTGTCAATCCACACATCCACCCATCCACCCATCCGTACATAAACCTTGTCTGTCTGGTCTCTCTCTCTCTGTCTGTCTGTCTGTCTCTCCT
>JAFJYG010000241.1:0-62433 GCA_017366145.1 Cadophora sp. M221 | reverse complement strand
CCCTGTGGAGCACGTGATCTAGATCACGTGCTCCACAGGGACGTTAAATAGACACACACACACACACACACACTTCCATGTGATATCATCAAAGCCCCACTTTCACTCGTGCTTCAGAACGGAACCAATTGAGCCTTTGTAAACAACGCATTGCGATCCATTATATTGAGACAACCTTCGGTCTCTTGTCATGAGCATTGACTCAAGCTGGGATGGGCTCTAAAAGTGCATACCCTAGACAGTGATTATTGTCTGCCCCGGCAAAATGCTCTCACAGATCTCACAGCTCTCTATGTGCGGGATTGAGGTTGGGTATCGTCCCGTTCCTCTGCCTGTCGAGCTTCCCTAGCCTCAACACTAGCATCATGACGTATAACATCCTGCGTACCAGCATCGTCCTGAGCGAAGGTATTTCCTTGACGCTGTTCCTCTTGCCAAAGGAAAGGTACTATACCCCTCTCCTCCGTAGTTATTATATTCCTCTCTTCTGTAGCCATCACCCTATCCTAGTTCATCGTAATTAATAGAGGGATAGTCGGCTTACGTCCACTTTGGTCAGGTTGCTCATCTCAGTCTTTTGGTCGCAAACGTTAGTGCTTGTGAAGACCCTGTTCCCTAAAGATTAAGTATAAGTACGAGCATATTCAGTGAAGTGGCGTAGAGGGTAGAGGTAAAGACAAGTTAAATTATTAGTAACAGAAAGTTGAAACCGTCGCAGTCTCAACCTGGATTGAGATAGAAGGTCTAAGCGGAGTAACCTATGAAAACAATATAACAACTCATTCGGAAACCAAAGTGTCTCTGAAGTGTTTCCAAAACACCGGATTTAAAATACACCGATTTACCCTGGCTTAACACCAGTTTTATTAAAACGGAGGAACCAGACAACTTTTTGGCAAGGATTATCTGCTTAGTAATTTTGGATTAACGTTTTGCCGAAGCCCGCCCCCTCTCTTCTTGTCGAAGAACCTTCTCTCTAAGCTTTCAGCTTAGTTTCGAAGGCATTTCCTGGTAATACAACTCCACATCCACACATCAGAAAAATTCAAGAGTTGAAGCAAAAGATGCGCCGGAGTGAGATGAGTTTGGCAATAATTTTTTTATGTTGATGTGTTAGGAAATGCTCAAAGTCTGTGTAGATATCAAATCATCCTCCCGAGTTGAGTATATCTTCACCTTCGCCAGTTGTGGTTCTTCACTCCCGCAGATTTTAGCGTCTAGGCAACCGTAATCAACCCTATATATACAAACCTTCTCCCCCCACTCCCCACAAACCTTCTTCCCTTTACAATAAAACTCCTCAACCTCGTCGTCGTCAACTTCTCCCACCACAACTACAACAACACCTACTTTTAATTCTATATGGCTTCAACAAGTCAACTTCAACAATTTCAACTCCAACAACTTCAACTCCAACAACTTCAAGTAAGCTCTACCTTCCTTCTTCCATTAAGCTCAAGCTAACTCATCATTCTGCAACCTTTCTTAAAGGTCCATTCGTACAAACTGCCTCGTGTGCAATGTTCTATACTAGGGGAATCTTTGGAGGATATGGAGGGAGTCGTTGAAGGATTGGAAGAGTGAGCTTCAAAACAGCTAAGTACTTCGTCCAACTCCTTCATCTTTCATTTTCATCATCATCTTGAACAAATACTCTCATGTCTATTCAGGTCCAAATCATCATGCTCTGCAGGAAGCAAGCTATCTTTGTGATGACCTTTTGCTTCGTTCTTGCCATCTTCCTTGATAGTTACGGCCTGTTGGGAAGTTCCACCGCTGTTACCTTGCCGAAGATCGGGCTGACCAACACTCAGGCTTCCTCGCCGTCTCGCTGTTTCCATCAGAGATCTCCATACTGAGTAGCTGTCCCTTCATCTTCCCTCATTTCCTTCAGCCTTCTTCATTCGGGAAACCGTCTTGGGAATGGTTGCAACGTCAAGCAAAGACCCCTCCTCCATCATTCCTTGGGCTTAGAATATGCACAAGGCTGGCCAACCTCTGTACTGATCTACCCATGGTTTGAGAAGAGTGACTGTCATAAGATCGTTCAGATCTTGGCCGCCCCAGCTTGGTCGCGCTTCCAGCCCCTTGACCAAAGTACCTTAAAAGAAGGCTGGTCCTTCACTGCAGAGATCGACACGGTCCGTCTCTGCCACTTCAACAAAGCTTCCACGACAGCTTCATCACCAGGCTAAGACATCATCCCTTCTTCTTCCTCTCCATATTTTCCCTTCACAACGACCTTCGCTGACACTCGGATATATACAGGAGTGGGAGTCCCTTGGGCAGCAGACGGCAGGATTGAGATCTTGGTGTGGCACGAGGACCGCAAGGTAGTTGACGGTACCGTGGGGGTTACAAGACGCTGCCTTGTTGTTGAGAAAGCTATCCATGATGGATGTTTTGTTGTTGGGCCGTAAGACCCAGCGGGCAGCATGATAGATTGAGGGCCAGGTCTTGAGAGGGTGAGGAACGCCGGGGGATCTCGGGTACCCTGGGGGTTACTTGAGTTCTTCTTGTTGCTGATGATTCTCTCTTGACTTGTGTCTGGCTGTCATATTGTAAGTCCCTGTCCGCTATCGGCATGAGAATGGCATACTGGCTGGGAAAAGAAGGTTGTTGGGACTTGGGGAATGTGGGATCGACTGTATTTGCGGCAGTCTCGAGGGCTTCAGTACTAGAGGACTTTGCATCCTGGTACGCCGTGATCGAGCTTCAGCTCCTTTGCGTTAGCAGGGTTGAGTTCCTTTGTTGAGCATCCCCTTCGGTAACCAGCCCGCTTTACCATTCTTGAAGAGATCCAATTGGTTTCGTTTGCTCATCATCGGAAACGATAGATGAACGACGTGTCTCCCACTAGCGCTCAGGTTGCGATGCCAAAGACCCGTAATGATTTGTGTACCTCGAGGGGACACCGCAGCGGTGAGGTTAGGTGTAAGAGCCGGGGCCCAGACCTAGTAGGCGAGGTTAGATCAGTGTGGATCGGAATTACATGTACATCTCTATGTACATGCCGTGAAGCCAGCGGAACTTGAGGACTTGTTCATCTAATGGTCTCTTCTCAAAGGAAGCAACTGAGGAGTCCGAGTTGGGGGGTCTTCCTGAACTTATCGCCAGATGGCACATGATTCAGTTGGCACTCTGACTTGGTGGGCCTTCATTTGGATGCAAACTCGATCAGTCATTCTGCCCAAGGGGGAACTGGTGAGTTGTACAAGCCATGATCGGGAAGTCCTCCGAGTGACTAGTCTTACCTTGTGCCCTAAGGCGTCGGTAAGACTACTCTGGGGACAAATCAGAGAGCTTTGCGTTGTGCCCTAAGGCGTTCACAAAGACCTTTGAGAATGCGATTATCGCATTTCCGCCCTTCAAGGGACCTTTAAAGTTCATTTTGACCGAGTTCCCGAGCTACTGATTAGTAGTATTCGGGGTATAGTGTTTGAGTATTGTTCTCACTCGCTCCTTGGCTCTCCCAAGGTCATGTACTAGCGGTGTCTAGGTCAGGGCCGGATTCCTCGTTTCTCCCCCTACACAGATTCTGATGTAGGGTTCTTGATTCGATACCTTAACTGATCTGGCCGAATTTGCATAACTGACGGAGTTGACGGGGACCTTACCGCTTATGCCGTAGGGCTCTACAGTTCTTGCTGTAGAAGAGCTCCATCTCTGTTCTCAGAGGTGTGAGTTCCATTGCAAATGATGCCTTGTGCACCATTGTGAAGGAGCTCAACCATGGTGATTCTAATCTGTTGCAGGCATGCCTTGTGCATTCTTATGACGAGTTTAATCGCGATAACTTGGAATTCGTGGAGATCAATGCTGGTATTGATCAAACTATCACACAGCTTTTTACAGGAGCTGTGCTCGTTGACCTCTAAATACATGATTCTCTTCTCGATCTCTGATGGTTGGAGAATTGTTCTTCTTGAATCCTTCAAAGTCAAATGAACTCTCAAACATCAAACCCCCAAGACTCTTGATGCGAGATATCAATATATTGTTCGTTTGCCTCGCTGTTTTCAGCTCTGCATCCACCGTTTAACAGAGGCCTCATTGAATCGGCATTTCCCCCTAAGACTTATGTAGCTATCTCTCACAACTGTTCTCAATTACGCTACTCGCATTGGAAAACATCAAAGGGACACATTTTATTGGAAAGCGGAGTTGGAATGAAGGAGACGAAAAAGGCAATCGCACTATTCAGTCACCTCAAACACGGGACTCAAAGAAACCACATTTCCGCCAATGAGACAAGGGCTCCTATACCGTTTGTGCCTACCTCATCCAAATGATACTCCTCTTAGTACTTGCCAGAGTAAGTACCTAGCTCTTCGATGCATAGAGACCCGCCGGATCTGGATGCATCTGAGTCGGCCCATTATTCATTCTTGGTAAAGTACCGAAAGACTAGATTCCGTTCGTCTTTTACTCAGACCTCCCTCCTATCTTGTTGTTTTGTCTAATCCATTTCTTCAGAGGGGATGTAGGTTCCTTCTGCCAAGATCGTAAATAAGTGTAGACAAAGTTTTGTTTGATTGTTATCACGTTGCTCTTATTCAGCTAAAATCATAGCACTAGTCTACAATTTGAGAACAACCATCCTTCATCTGCTCAGTCAGTCAAGCCCAAGAACCCATATTCCGATCCACTGCCGCATTTTGATGTTTCAGTGTGACTCGTCAGCTACCCGCGGGCAAATGCCACCCAGGGTAACTACTCAGCTGTTCGTACATACTGAAGGACGATCAGTACTGAAAGGCGGAAACCGTTGACTGGTGCATTGCCCATTCAATTGCCTGTACCACTTTCTTGACATCTTTCATCGCCCTCGGAACCATATGAACTCCTCCATGCTCCACAGTTCGCGAGACTGTTGGCTCACAAAGCCTTCGACTCAGCTTGCTCTGATCTTTGTACGGATCCTCCTTGCCCATGACATATACTGTCGGAATGCGGATTCTCTCTTCGCAGAGAAAAGGGTGGAATACCCGCGGCCAAGTATTCACATCGTTGATGTCCATTCCAGTGTCTTCCTGTACCTCCCCGTTTTCCGCCGCTGACTGCATACCCTGTGCTATCAAGTCTTGAAACTCTGCTACAAGTTGCGCTTTCTGGCCTGGGAGAAGAAGAGCTGCTCGAGACTTCGTAACTTTGACCTTTACTTTTTTCGTCATATCTCTGTTGTGGTCGTAGTACTTGGCGTATCTCTCGATGTAGTCTTGCCCGAACTTCTGATCTGGAGCAACCGATATTGTAGGAGAAAACATGACGGCGAACGCAAATGGGGGCTTCTCGGTAGATCTCTTGATTTCGTGTTCCATCAGGTACGAGGTCAGAACTGCAGCACCCTGACTGAATCCCTGCAGTTGTTTATCAGCCATGTGTCATCAGAAAAGGCGTTGACTTACAATACAAGCATCGAATGGTCCTTCGTCTTCGATGATAGCTTTCAACTCATCGTGGGTGACTTGCATCTCAGAACACGAGATCTTTCTGTACTGCAAATCAAGGTTAGAGTCAGTGAAGGAAAAGCAAGTAATATATCTTCAAAAACAGAACGCAACGCAAAAGTAAATGTCAAAGAGAACAACCAGCTCCGGTGGATGATATCTAGAAGAAGTCTCGAGGTATTCGATGTTCAGGTGACTCACAAAACAAAAGTAAGGAGGGGTTGCAGATTCCGGTAGTCCTGAATAGTGTTTAGCAGCTGTGTTTCGAAATGGATTTGATTGTTGCTTCTACGAACCTGCCGCTGGTCCACTCTCGTGAAAGCCGTTGATGAAGACAAACTCATGACCCACACCTAGAACTTCGGTGTACTTCTTTAGTTCGGCTTCAAAGATCATGGACGAAGTTCCCATGCCGTGCAGGCAGAGAAATTTCATGATTGTAAATGTGCTCCTCTTCGAATGAGGACGCTGGGACTCCCTGTCAAAAGACAAGATTTCTGAATTCTGACAACAGTTCAAACGATTACCGTTTGCTGGTGACTTCTAGCACCCTGGCGATTTTGACGGGAATCAGTAAAATTCTGGGGTCCATTCAACATCTAGAGTTCATGTCTGTGGGAGAGAACTTTCCGGCGGAGGATTGATTTTGATTGATCTTACATGGACACATCGCATGTCGAGCCTAGGGCGGACTGTTCTTTTGGAGGTAATGCAATCCTTCAAATTGCTCAATAGCCCGCGGCTGCGCGTGAAGTTGGTTATTCAGTAGCTACCCATTGTTCAAGTGTCCTCCGCCACTTGCAAGTATTTCAGGGATTAACAATATGCATCGACACCATTCCCAGTACATAACAATGGTAGTGGTCTCAGTCCAGGCAGCATAGATGCCACGGGGGTTTCTTCTCCGCCCGCGCCGACTCCGCTGATTTCCAACAGCCTATGGCACATGCCCTGCATACATGCGTTCCACGTGACGTAAAGCTGCCGAAAGTCCAACGAAATGCCCCGAGCACTATCAGGGGCTAGGATTAGCCCCTGGTTTTGCTCAAATCATCGAATTGTGGTCCAGATTATCTCTGAGTCGTTTGTTCTCGTCTTGTGGTTTTGGTCGGATTTAATTTCTCGTGCTCATCACTGATAACCGTATCAAACTCTCAAGACCCCAACAACATTACATTCCCGTTTTGGTATCAGGATAGTAATCTCGGGATGCGCTTTCTATGCCTACATGGTCAGGGGACGAATTCGGATATCATGAAGTTGCAGACCCGTAAGTTCAACTTCCCGCTCCAAACAATCGCCTCGCTAAGCGAGTTAGGCGCTCTTCGCAGTCTCCTCCCAGTGTCATACGAGTATGACTTCATCGATGGAGAGGAACATTCAGAATCGGCAGATGGACTCGGTCAGATATATCCTGGACCATATCTACAGTACGCATCTTGCGCCGAGACTGTTCCCCGCTCTGTCGAATATCTCGAGGAAAGTATGGCAGAAGACGGACCATTCGATGGTGTGATTGGATTCTCCCAGGGGGCAGTTTGCGCTGCACGTATGATTTTGAGATCGGTAGAGCGTGATCCCTATGGACCTCAACCCTTCAAGCTGGCCATTTTTCTTTGCGCTGCGAGCTTATTTTACCACAAGAGCGCAGACGAGTACAAGGAGAAGATGAAAGCCGTCACCAATATCACCATCCATATTCCAACCGTGCATGTCATTGGACAGACAGACTTGCATCGACCCTTCAGTATCGATCTTCTGAAGCTTTGTGACAAGAAGTTGAGCACTGTTGTGGACGCTCGGATGGGCCATGTCATTCCGCAAGATGTGGCTTCGACTTCCAAAATACAGAAGGCGATTGAGTTAGCTGTTCAGCAGAGTGGCATGGGATTCTGATTGAATGGAGAAATCAAGCTGCTATCAAAGAGTCTTGTTCTTACTCTCTCTGGCTGTAGTCCCGAATTCAAATTTCTTGCCGCGGTGACTTCTGACCTTGTCACCAGTGATTTGCACGAACACTTCATGATGCAACTTCCCTGTTGGCTAGATAGGATCTGCAGATTGTGTTAAGCCCTCGACTGAGTATCCGGTATGTCTCAAGCACCTGACAGCTTAGTGGAGTGTTCCCAAAGTACGAAGTAGCTCGACCCGTCGCTGGACAAATTGTCTGAGCTCGTTAAGCGAGCCGACCGTACCGTACCTATAGGTTCGAGTATTTACCTCATCGCAAGCATCACCAGATCGCAGCCTAGATGGGATCTTTTCGGAAAGCTGGTAGATATAAAGTCGAGGCGAGATGGTGGGGTGGGGCGGAGATGGAGCATGCAGATTTCCAAGGACCTCAAAATCGAAATGAAGAGAAATTTCTATTTCATACTCTTCAGTGAATGTCTACTTGATTTCCTTTATTGAAAAATTGGTCCTTTTGGGGTCTCAACCTGAACTTGAGCGCTCCGCGAACGCATCAACTACTGTGCCTTGCTTGCAACGTGGCATCCATGAAATCCAAATCCAACTGCAGCTCCGACCTCAGCTCTTCCAACTTCTTGCATATTCTCAGCATCCAAACAGAGCAGATAGCTCGTGCCCTTCTCGCCATCCAATATGACGCTCAGCAGGAAGCCTCCGTCTTCCTCATTCCGATCTGGGTCTGGCACAAAGATCGCTTCTCCAGGGGTGTGCTTTTCCGTCATCCCTGGTGCAAATCGTGGAATTAGTATTGAAATCCGAAATTCTTGGTACAATGATGAGATCCGATCTGGACAACAGAAGAGAGAGTAATCACGACTGGGAGAAAGAGGTTTCATCATCTGCTTACAGTATGTCACATCCTTGGTGACTGTGTCAAATTTTGATATCCCATCAACAAACGATGATTTGCCTTGATCGACCAGGGAATAGACATAGCGATTTCTCCGAGTCGAGTAGCGGGGATTGATTGTTGGTAAATCTCCGATCAAGGGACTGGATGCTTGGAAGAGGAGTTCTGCAGAGGTTGTGGTTTCAAGGGCTTTGCCAGTCTTGGTTGGGACGCCACTCAGCCGATATCGAGAGAGACTTGGAACAATTGACTTCGACATTGGTGCATTATCACCCGCCCATCTGGGGACTCCAGGACCAGTGGATACCAAATTATCGTAGTAGAGACGATGCAGAGTGTCAAGAGAAGGGAACTGGATCACATCGCAAACGATGTCCACTTTGGTACTGTCATCCGGGAAAGACTCTTGCCACGCGTTGACGGAATGGAAGCTGAATGCTGCAGGGCTCTCAAAATTTGCAACAAGTCCTCTGTCACCCCGACGGTCGATAACGAGCCATTTCACCTTGGACTTGGGACTGAATGGAGCGATTGCGTCAAGCATGTTTCGCTCCCAGAGAATTGATACGCCGTACCCGGTGAAGTGAGATGACCATACAGCCAGTATGACAAAGTCAGAGGTGAGGAAGAAAGAATGAACGTAAGCGGGTTTGATGCCTGGATTCGAAATCGTTGCTAAAATTTCTGTCTGTCCAGTTGTAGGGGATGTTTTGAAGACTCTGTATGTACATGCTTTGCCGAATTCCAAGTTGTAGTTGAAAACATCTCCATTCTCCGGGTCGTACTGCGCGTGTGCGCATGACATAGGGCCTTTCAAATCTGGATGAAGAATCGTTTGATTTGTGACACCGAGAGGTTCCAGTGTTTCCAGATCAATAGTTTTCATTTGAGCATGGTCCGTTCTTACAACAGCAAAGCTGGAAGATGATACTGGCTTTTTTGTTTCCCCGGACTGCAACCCAGACGGATTGGGTGTGATGGTCACGCCGACGTTCGCCTGGTAGGGGTTCTTAGCTCGAGCTGGCTCGAAAACGCCTTTGAGCTTCTGATAGAAACTGTCGCATGGGTCCCTCTTTTGGGCGAAAGAAACTCCGTCAAGCTTTCCAGTCTTGCGAATTTGTTCAAGCAATTGGTCGACCTGCTTTCGAGAATTGTAAAAAACATCACAACTTCCATTGTCATTCGCAACAATTGAGAAACGGTGTATTGTCGTAAATCCGTCTAAAAACCATTAGAAATCGCCAACGTGAGGAAGTAGGTCACATACCAAACCAATGACTAGTCTTGTACTCTCCGATTGGCGTCCCATTGAGCTTGTAGTGACCAGGCCCAGTTCTGTAGAGAATTCCAGCAACACAGGCTGGGATCTTACCTTTAGTTTCTAGGCTTACTGGGTTCCTGCACTCTGTAGTTGCATTAAACTGAAAGTAATGTCAGCGTGTGATACAACCGATTTTGAGGCGTACTGGGCAGAACTTGCGCCTGCATCGTTTGGCCAATCGCGGAACGACCTCTTCTCCGAAGGTTCATCGATGGCCATTTCAGGCACGTCTGATGACTTTGACCTTGAGCAAAATCCCCACATCTTCGACCTGAACTGGAACTTGTTTTTTTCTGTTTGATGTCACAAAAAATGCAGGATACAGAGGATGTATAAGGATCTGGAGTAACGGCCGTAAGGCAAAATGTGATGATACACATCTGCGACGGCTTTGTTGAACGTGGTCAGCTGTTGTCAACTCTCCTTTACCAACACCTCGGCACCATTCGACGCGTGTTCATGATTCAACGCTATCCTGGATGCAGCCGCCTGGTAACGAATTATTTAATCCCCAGGTAGCTACGGGGGTCAGCTACCAATAGCCCCCTACTGGTTGGGCTTTAATGTCGAAGGCAGGGACTGTTCTACGTATTAAGCATGTTCCAGGCTTGGATGCCGTGGGGATTTCTCTTCAGAGACGGGGCTTTCTTTGTGATTGATGACCAGGGTGCCTGTCAGGTTGTATCGCATTCTCGCAAGCAACATGACCAGCGGCACAGCAGCGACACCCAATGAGCAGGGCCTGAACGGCAACCCTGCTGCTTGTCTCTTCAACCATGGTTGGCTGGGAATTCTGACAAGCTTATCGCAGACCTAGCATGCAGTCTGTAGTCTGTGTTGCTATCGTCACATTTGCACGGGTCTGACAAGTCTGGGGTGAGCCTGATGCAAACCTTGCCCGATTATCAGCTAAAGATGGCCCGCTATTCCACAGGTGAAGGCTGGGAGGAAGCATAATCTTCACACTGACCAAGTGCTTATGGGATAATCCCAAGGACGGTTTGATGTGTTCCGCCGTGAGAGAAATGGAGTCGTTGAAACATCTGCGCTATCACGGTGACACTTGTCTGGAAGGCTAGCGAAAAATGGCAACCAATCATAGGTCATCTGATTATTTCGAATAGGTGTTGGTTTGAATATGCGACTATATGAAACCCTGGACACATTGCTACAAGAGTGTTTCGACTAACATGACCCCAAAGAATATTTCCAAAATCTCTCTCGGCGGACCAATCTCCATCCTTTCTTGTGTCTCTTCTCTATCTGCTCTCAATTACCTCTCAAAATCTCATCAACCTCGTCTCAACCTCTCCAATACTAAACCAATCCTGAAATGCAAAGTTTGCAGTTTCTCAATCAATTCCGATGGATGTGATATGGTGACTACGGCCACCCAAGCACTGAACCCAGAAACAAAGGATTCGATCTGACCCAGAAAAAAGTCCAGCCGGGTAGCTGTCATGACAAGTTCCAACCTCAAGCTACCCGATCCATCATTAGTGGTGCTTGATGTGGAAGAAAGTTGCCCAGGTGAGTGAGAACCGGCCACGGAGTCGTTTTGACCTGAGAGATGTTAGTGATTGAGCGCTGTCAAATGTACCAGCGACTTACCATCTAGCTCTGCAAAGCGGGAGATGTTTTCAACGGCTTGGACAATCGAAGCAAAGGTCACCATCGTCAAGGTCTGAGATCTTGCCTGCATCATGTCCGTCGAGTTTGCCTTACGTATTGATGCTATTTCGTCGCTAGCTCTCCTCAGCGTGTCCATGACCGTGTTGACCATCTCACGGTCCTCATTTAGCATGAGACTGTGTCTTCTCTGACTGAGAAATATTCCTTGAGCTTGAAGCTCTGAAAATATCCCCAATATTGTTGGACGTAACGTCTCCAGCTCAACGATATGCAACCAAGAATCGTACGCAGAACTCAATTAGGGTAAATCAAGTATATTGTCAACTGTACAGAATGAACTGCGGGGGTGGGCCATCTGGCCATATGTAAGGTCTACTAGTGAGACGTGCTTGAAACAAGTGCTGAGCAGCCTCAGGCCACTAGGCACACTTCAACAAATATGCCTAGTAAACCCCCAGCCCTCTTATCGTATGTAGATAAGTGTTGGCTCTTATGCTCTTGGTATCCTGATAGCCCCGAATTCTCGGCATGTTGTGGCAGACTTTCGTTCTTTGAGAACTCCGAATGGTCTAGTGGCAATGACTCAGTCGTATGCTGGAAGTATGGTGACCCGAGACCAGTTCTTTGCATGTGAGAATCATCGGTATTGTACCATGATTCCAAGTTATCTCCGGAGAATTGGTCGAAAGGCGAGGTCTTGTCGTCATATGAGTGGTGGATATGCATTAACTCGGGTTGGTCTGTCCTCATTTGGGTGATGTCCACTTGAGAATTGCCGTGCACAACTCCTGACATAGTTGAGCTGTTGTAGTCTCGGAGGAGGCGCTCGGTCAACATGTCTTGCCCGCCTTGAGATGGAGGTTGGTAGTCAGAAGAGGAAGTACTGGTCATCGACGAGAGGGTTGTTCCGGGGAGGGATTCAGATGAATCGTGGTCTGTGATTGACGGGAGAGGTGGTTGTTGTCGCGCTTCAGAGACATCGGACGCATTTCTTGACATGTTTCTTGGTCGACCCAGCTTTCCCTTCAATGAAAACAGACATCTTCGACTCGAGGCTCGACATGGCTCGCAAGTACCACTGTGGTCGCTAGCAGAAGGATAACACTTGATTTTGCGGATATGGCATTCTTCGCAGGCCACGCGAAACTTAAATGGTGTTTGTTCTGCCATGATCATCACTGGTGGGTGTTGCTTTTCAAGAGAATTATATCGCGAGAGACACCAAGTATGGGTACCGTTATGTAGACTTCCCAAACTTTACCATGGTTCCTGTCTTGACTTGGAAGCCTCAAATCTTATAGGCGACCAGACCCCTGGACAAAGCGACGTTGCTCGTAAAACTTGTTGGTTTAAGGGTCCAAACCAAGAAAACTTTGCAGCCATCCAACCAAAGATAAGCATGCACTACGCCGTATTCCCAGTATCTGTAGTTGGACAGAAGTCCGTACAGACTCAAACTTAGTTTGGTACAGACTTGTCAAAGAGTGGCCGAAGAGAGCAAATCTCTGACACAAAATGATGTATATTGAGTCGTTCATAGAAGCTATGGAACTTTGTCGACTTGGTTTAATCGTCATGTTTGTAAGTCTCCATCGATGGGTGTGCAATCCATCAATTTATTTTTAACAGCGAGGCAAATAAGCGAAGCGCGCGTTTAAGTCCCCACCCCCTCTTCCGGACACCTCGCTTAGCACATCGCTTTTTTACTTACCTACTTTCAATAGTTAATAATTATTTTATTCTCTTATCAATTTCTTTGATTTTTGGAATATTAATTAAAACACTTATTATGTCGAAGTACACTAAAGACGACGTGGTTTTAGCTCTTAATGCGATTAAAAATAGCAAGTCCTTGCGATAAGCTGCAAAAGAGTGGGGTATCCTACTATCTACTCTTTATGACTGATCTCGCAATACAAACGCCCGTCAACAAGCTGCTAGTTATTTGCAGAAGCTACCTCCGGTGTTAGAAGAGCGTTTTACACGCTGGATTTTGACTCAAGAGACATTGGGGTTTAGTGTTACTTATGCGCAAGTACGGCTTTTTGGGAATCGGCTTTGCACACTTCAAGGAGACCTTACACCACTCGAAAAACGATGAGTACAGCGGTTTTTTAAGCGGAATCTTGTCCTAAGCACTAAGAAGCAATATTCCATTGATTTTGTACGTGTTAACAATGCGACATCTAATGTTATTAAGCCATGGTATCACAAATTGCAAATTCCAGCTATCAAGGCAATTCTACTTGAAAATCGATGGAACATAAATGAAGCAGGAATCATGGAAGGCTTTGGAGTTAATGACTTGGTTATTGGCCATGCAAATTGACGTTTTGTTCAGCGAAAATAGCTTGGTTCTTGGAATTGGACCTCGTTCATTAAATGCATCTCTGCCACTGGCCGCAAAACTACTTCACTTGTAATATACAAGGGGAAATTGATCTAGTAATAGTAGTTTTCAGCAAATATCAACTTATTTAAGGACTAGCAATTCACAGCAACAAAGAATGGATGAACAGACAACGTTACCGCATTAGAGTGGCTTGAAAAGGTCTTCATTCCTCAAACGCAACCACGTGACCAACAACCCCGATTACTAGTCTTAGACGGCCATGGAAGTCATGAGACTATGGAATTCATATGAAAGTACTTAAAATACAACATATTTTTGTTGTTTTTACTTGCACACGCGTTACACGTTTTACAGCCTTTAAATTTATCGATTTTTTTTTCTCTTAAAGCATCTTATCAAAAACACCTTAATTTATTAGCATTCTTTACTAATTCTACACCAATTGGCAAGCGCAACTTCTTAATATGCTATTACAAGGTACGATAAGAGAGCTTAATGGGTATAAATATCAAAGCTGGCTGGAGAGCTACTGGTCTTTGGTTAGTGAGTATAGTAAAACCATTAATAAGCCAATTACTATTAGAGAATAGTAATCAAGAGCTGGAAATTGGTGCTTAAGAGGACCTTCAAACTGTTAAGGAAGTGGAGGAATCATTGATTGTGTGGTCTACGCCAAAGGCTGGTAAAGAATTCAAATTGCAACTCAATACTTTAACTAAAGCATTACATGATAATATCCCAACACGTTAACTACTTTTTAAAAAAGCTATTAAAGCTTTTAATCAAAAGAACTTTGCATTAAAATAGGCAAAGATGAGAATACAGTAATTAAAAGCTAAATTAAATTAATTACAACTACGGAAAAAACGAAAGGTTCAAACTAGCTCAAATTTCAAGTTTGTAAATATTCAAGCTATTCAAAAGGCTTAAATTGCAGCTGAAGATTAAGAAATTGTACTTATTAATTCAAATTCAATAGAAGATTCTAATGCTATAAAAGATTGCATAGAAATTAAAGCGTTATAGAGTTATTAAGTGTTGTTTACAAGTGGTGGTAAAATTGCAAGGTGTTCGGAAAAGAGGGGTGTTCAAAAGGGGAGGGTGAGGACTTAGCTTAAAGTAATAAAAATTAAATTTAGGTTTGTCGGTGCAGTACCGGTAAGAAAGCACCGAACGCTTGTTTGATATATCAAATACGTTAAAGTGCAGTGAGACAGTCAGTCAAAAGTATGATATGGTTGTAAAGTCTGGCTCTTTTAAGAAGTGCTGGAGGTGGTCTATATATACATGTATACCCCTCCGAAGGAGGTCCGAGACAGGTCCGTATCGCCTCAGGCCTACTTCTGAAGAACCTCGGCACAAGCAGTTCCTTGCGTACCAACAGCTCTATTGAGAGGGTTCTTCATGTATTTATACTCGAGCTCCCTCTTACAAAGAGCTCTTCTTTTCTCCTTGTTTTTTCTTCTCGATTTTGAGCGTAGCATTAGGCCCAAATACAAAGCTAGAGTTTACTCGTCGTATCAACCTCTTGCCAGTCGTAACATTAGCCTTTTAATATTACTAAGATTACACTTTCTATTATAGCTTTGCAAGTCGTTTATGAAGTTAATTTAAATGCATATCTTTTTAAATTCGCTTAAGATTTCTCATTAAGACTTTTGCTTGAGTTGCTTTTGTAAGTTAAGTATTAATACATATTTTCTTAGAATTATTTAAAAGTAATAATGCAATACTAATTTACTCGCGCCGTTATACTTATTATATTAAAAACTTATTAATAAGCTATATATTATTACTACTACTACTACTTTAGTCTTAAAGCTAATATTTAATATAGTTTCAAATTATTATTACGTAATATAAAAAGTATTTTCTTATATATGTTAAAAAATTAAAAACTTTTTCTATTTCAAATTTAAAGCCTTAATACCTTCTAAGCGAAATACTTAGTATATTACACCTTTTATACTAATTTTGTTTTATTTGTTGTTTTTATATTTGTTATAATATTTTTCTTTGTTTTAAATATAATAAGAAAATTTTACTATTGTTTTACTTTTGAGCTTAAAATATAATAGTGCTAACATAAAAGAGCGCTATTAAAGGTATATAAAGATACGAAAGCGATCATTATTCGTGTAATTAATTAATCTAATACAAAAGAAATAAAAAAGATATAAAATTTAAAGAATTTAAAAGAAAACTTTCTTATATATACAAATCACTTTTAAACCTTATTAAAGGTGGTTTTAACTAAAACTAGCTTCAAACTCTTGAATTTCTCTTAGCGTAATATATTATATAAGTTAATCGTGACATAAAATAAGTATTAAAAAGAGAAACTTATTAAAGCTTAGTTTTTTCATTTAATAACTCTTTGTTAAATGCTTCAAAGAGCTAAGTAAGCTTTTAAGTCGCTTACGATTTTCTTTATTTAATCTTAATATTTTCTTAATTATACGTACTTTTCACAACTTAATAAAATGACTTTGTAAATTTAAGCATAAACAATAACCTTAGAATATATTTAAAAATGAAGAAGTTGAATTTGAATGTAATAAATTTATATTGATATTTATATTTAAGTTTTATAATTTTGTGTATAAGAAAAGCTTGATATATTTGAAAGAGTACCTAGTGGTTGCGCATGAACTCGGTAGTGAAGGGCAGAGGCGGGGAAGGACTGTGATGAGGGCGAGAAACAAGTGAGACAGCGTATCTAGAAAATGCGAATTGAGAGCCGTGACGACTTTATAAATTCCGTGCATTCTCTTCTGCTTGTGAAATTATCCAGGAAACATTGATCAAAATGTGAATTTACTCACATCGATAGCTAAGCTCAAATTCAGCTACTGTCTTAGAAGGCTTAAGAACTACGGCAAGACTCTCTAAATCCAAGGTTTGTGGTTTTCTAAAGGAGGGGAGTAAACATATGAAGAGGGAGTAGTCGAGGTGACTCTTACGTCGGGGCGGCCCCTCAGGCCCTAACTTTGTATTCCAACAGATGTCATCTATTAGCTTATAAACCGGCAAACCTCAACACTTGCACAGGACTATTCAGTGTGCAAAGTACTAGGTACTAGTGGATGGTTTAACGCTAAACTTTTGGCTGGTGGGAGGGAGAAAAAGTGGTTCCGCACAAACGATTACTTACTTAGGTAGGTTAGCATTTTAAATGTCTCCTCGCTGCTAAAATCCCATCTCCCGATTTATCCCAACATCTCTATTGAATATATTCTTAACGCGGCAAAAAAAAACAAAGCCCCTCATCGTCTGCCTCACTTATATCTTCTATCCCGATTTCTACAACGGAACTCACTAGCACAAACGAGAAAACTTCCTCTCATCCCATCCCAGCCACAAATATCACACCGGATGGCACCCTTCCCAGCCTGGATGGGCGGATTTCCCTGCACGTCATCACTCCCCAAATCAACCACAACAATCCACGTCACCTCTTCACGCTCTATTATCCGCCCTCGCTTCCTGGGTTCTTCATTCGGGTATTTTGAAGACGTTGATGTGCAGAAGACATACCACATTCACCCAGATCGTCAAAGAACAACTCACGCTTCCATTAACACCCACAAACGTACTCACTACGGTCCAAAACCAAAGCCAAAACCAGCAACACGACCGAAACAACCAAGTTTTTCCGGCGGGAATGGAATTGCATCAGTTGAAGACGGTTAATGCAGTCCGATATTGCGGTACTTGGTTTGCCTGTGTTAGTTTTCGGATTTGTTGTTTTGTTGGGTTGGTACTTGGAGTATAGGGACAGAAGGAGAAGAGAGACGCAAAGGGCCGCAGAGAAGGAGGGGAAGATTGGGGTGACGGATTTCAGTAGAGGTTCCAATCAAATTCGAAACTCGCAATACATGTCTCTTTACACCAGCGCTACTGTAGCTCTTCTAAATACATCTTTCAAAAAATCGACGCAAACTTTCCACCAACCAATCCCGCAACTCTTCAATGACCTCCTCCAACCAGCAGCCTTATTCATCCAGATGATTGCTCCAACAACACCTAATCCCGGATCTCGATTCCAGCATTTCAAAGCACTACAAAACATGTATGCCAAGCAACCCGCTGCCCCCCCCCCTATTCTCCTCTCCGCGAGTAGTATTTGACAAGATAATTGTCTGACAGCTTTCTGATCCACCGACCTCCACCGAACACCAATCATGGCTTTTATCATTTCGAACTAGGTTCAACCCGACCTCGATCATTGTATTGTCTCGAGCACCTCTTCATAACTTGTGCATTTCCTAAGTCCTGCTTCCTTGCTCCTCGCACCTGTATTTTTGTCCTTCTGGAGGTCGTGCAATAATATGAAATGGAACCTCCAAGTGTGCCCCCTAAGTCGATCCACCAGATCCAACTGCGCCCACCAGTGTTTGAATGAACAATTCTATTTTTACCAAGATTCGAGCGCAGTGTGGCTAAAGCGGCCGTGCGTTCACCGATTCAAAGGAGCTGGTCCGCCACAAAATACGAGTGAAGGGTGTGGGAAGACTGCCGACACGAGCTTGCCATCGAGAGTGGTTTGATAGAGCCTAGTTTGAGGCAGACCGACAAAGTTATACGCGTATGAGTTCGTCTTCCTCTTGACCCTGGCGACAGAAATTGATGCGGATGCCAGGTGCGTGTAACATGTCGCCGCAGAGGTCAGTTCCCGTGAAGTTTGAGCTGGGTTGAGTGGCTCTCATCGGTATGGTAAGATATCGATTCAGGAGCTTTGATTTGTGAATTCGGTCGCTGTGGAAGCGTTCTTCTAACATGGATGACAGGGAGTACAATGATCGAAATCGAGGGAGAGAGGATGAAGCTCTCTGTATCCTGGTCCGGCTCTTTGGTAATCACCTCCTCATTCCTTGGTTGTCGATTCTGAACTCCTCCGTTGCCAGTCACAGGCCTCTCCCTTGCACTCCCACCATAAGATTTCTTGTCTTAGCATTCCCAAATCCCCATTCACCCGCTAGGAGCGAATCCGTTATGTACTCATCCTGAAACGTATATTGTGCGCCCGTTGATGCCTAAACAACCCAGGATAGCCATTTGTAGTTGGCAACTGCGGAAGGTTGTCGAAGATGCAAAGACCAGTTGCTGAGTGACAAGCCTTTCCAAAAGGACCCCGTGAAACGAGGGGTAGTTTTTGAACTCTAGCGAGATATGGACCGAGAACATCGTTTAGAACATCGTTTGCGTTTGGGAGGGCATGGTTGAACTGAGGGGGGGGTTCCTCGTATCGATGTCGTAAGTGATGGTAATAATGTCGATAATGATAGTCCCATCAAGAGTCGTTGGGCTTTTCCTCACCATGGCTGCGCTGGCGCGGCCAGAAGACGGTCACGGCTGCACAACCAGCCAGGACGGCTTGAAGCGTAGCCATGGTGAGGAATCCTGCCACAGAGCTAGCTAGATTATCTTTACCTGGGAACACACTTGGATTCTTTTCTTTCGCCCAAGACTCTCTCCGGTAACGATATTGTTAATTATGGGTTTGCAACGGGCGGCGGCGCGGCGGGGGCGGCGAATTGGGGGCATTGTTACAACTGGGGAAGAGAAGAAAAGAGGGAAGGAAAAGAATCAGCGAGAGGCGAAAATAGTAATATGAACATGAGGATAATATTCGCACCTTCCATCTATATCACAACTAATTTAAATCGCATGTACTGTACATTCGTTCTTTCTTGCCCATCACCATGCAACCTCCTACCCGGCGACGATTGCCTACTGCCTTGACAAGTGAGGTAGCCGAGAATTTGTGTTGACATGACTTTGAGCGGGAGTCTCCCTTTCTCGAATCGAGACGGTCACGCAAGCAAAGGCAATTGATGCCAAAATAGCCTTACCTTATGGTTAGTAGGATGAGTATATATATCAATTAAAATCGCCTGTCTTGAGTTGGGGTTTGAAGATGATCTGACTTACTTGACGGCATTTTACCAGTATGGGTATTGACATCTCTCACACATTTTGGCAATGCGGGATCAGAATACTTGCAGGTCTACAGGGATCAAAGATACATAAATTTTGAAGATTTTTTCTCCTCTCGAATAGACTCTGGTCATTGTCACGTATATTTACCTCAACGCGTAAGGGAAAGGGCATGGAAGAATGGGGGTGTCACGGAGGAGATGACTAGCAGAACTGCATAGCAAAGGTCGTCAGAATGTAAATCACAGAGAACTAAACCTAGGTACACCCCAAAACGAGCCTGTAAACAAAATCAACATCACATCAATCTCTCTTCCCACGGTTCTTTTTTTGGTCAATTGGGGCATAGCGAAATCACACCTGACCTATTACCAACAATTTTCCAATACCGACTCGGGAAGCCAAGTCTCCTTTTCCTTTGCCTGGCTCTCCTTCTGCTCGTTTTCACCAAAGTACCTAGGTAACATCATTCATTCCACGATCTCTAATAAGCCGGCAGCAGCAAAGAATTGGTCGATGTCTTGACTCCTAGACGACCTGAAAATTAGTCTCTGTGGGGCAACAAGATGCATTCTCAATATAGAACTTCTCACAGGGCAAATAATGTTTTATACATCAAGTATCTCCATCGTATCACTGCTTCCTTGTCTCCGTTATTCAGCCCTGGAGGTTGCCATCAGAGTTTGTAGTTACAGTGAAGCTTGGGATTTCCGTTCCTGCCAAGCCAAACTGGCAAAGGCATTAGTCAGCCCACGCTAAGAGTCAACTTCAATCCCAAGCTTCAACATCGAACCACAAGCACGCAAAGAACGAAACTCTCCCCTCTACCAACCAACCACAACTCGAATCTAGTATCTTCACAATGGCAGGGTAAGTCAATTATCTCAATTTCTCCTCTATACATCCGCCAGGTATCCAGGACCCTCCAATGAGACGCACCCGAATGGCCGACGCGGATATCGAGAATGGCCTCATTTTGGGAGAGGGGGAATAGGAGGGCTGGATGAGGTCAATTGCTGTCTGCAGATTTGCGAGGGACTGGGAATCGCTCCGTTACGGTCTGGCTTAGGGTTTTGGACGCTGGGTATTCGGTGGAAGGTTTGATGATGTGTTATGGGTCGCGGAGACTGTATGAAACACAACAATTGCTTTCTCAAGACCGCAGAAGCACGGCACATCCTCCCGACTCTCAATCAAACACGCAGATCATTAATGATCAATCGTATTCGATATGCTGGAATTAGCATACAAACTACCTGGAATCCAAGCTCGCAGACCACAACATCATCTACTATATGAACTTCACACCCTCGGCAATACCCCTTCTTCTCCGGAGCTGGCTCAGGATTGCAACTCACCATGGAATCGTACAAATCACTAGGAGCAATAGCTAATAAACGTCTCTCGCCAGCTTCGTCAACCGCGAAAATCGCGTCCCGCACTACCAGCGCATGTTCCAGGAGGGAGGCAGGAACCACATCCGTCAATGGAACCAGGTACGTTTAAACCACTCTCGTGGCACCAAACCCCTTGCGCAAGGGAATGAAGCACCAAAAAATGTAATGGGGGTAGATTTTGGTGCGGAATGGTGTGGGGAGTAGCAGAGGATGAACGGAAACGAAGTGACATGCCCAAGGAAGCAAGCTATTGAGAAATGATGGGATTGAGAAGATACAACGAGAGCGAGAGATAAAGCTGCAAGAGCTAACACATGAACCAAAATAGACTCCTAAGAGCAAGATCATGCTGTACCCATACTACGCCGCTCTCTTCGGCGGTTTCGCTGGTACGTACTATTTCCTACCTACCATCCTTCTATTTCTCACACACCCGCACATATCTTTCCCCTTCCCTCTCTCTTCGGTTCTCATTACATTCAGAAACTAACAAGCCCATGCAGGCTCAATGTACATGATGGTCAGACTCACCCTCGGACACAAGACCTGGTTCGGAAAGAACTAGATGCTGCATCAAGGGGGGCCGTGGGACCATGGTAGATGGTGGTGAAGAAATTTAGAAGGGACGGGATGGGAGGACGCAGGAAACGGTTGTACAAATTCACAAACGAATGGAACGGAGAGCATAGATTTTCATACCACGCTCGAGATGGTTCTTGCTACGCCATGTGAAGATGTACTTGTGATGTTCTCCCCAGTCGCAGTTGTCCTGTGGTTCAAAAGCTGTAAATTCTGGCACATCCGACGCTTTCATGTCTCGAGAAGTTGAGGACTTGACGTCTTGTTTGATGTGTATGCAATTGGCAAATATAACTACGTAAAGGTACAAGACAAACTCCACATTTCTCATCTCCCTCTCCGTACCATGCATCCATTGAACGCCAAATGGCAAATCTCGAGTCTTCAAATCGCAGAGGATGTCTCAAATACCCCGCCTCTCTGCAACTCCATATCCTACACCTTGTTTGCCAACTGCCCACTTCATCCTCGTCTTTTCTCCCCTGTCCCATCTGCCACATCCCAAACTTCAGGTCAAACCCAAGGACTAAAGCCCTTGATTCAGAATACCCACAACCTCATCATCTAATCCATCCATAGCATCGTCGCCACCTAGATCAGGAAACTCATCATTCAACTTCCTCTTCTTGGCACTCCCACTACTTGCAGGCCGTGCATATGTTGTGCTCAAACTAGACAAGAGATCAAGACCAGGTGCGCCGGTTGGCGAGTGAGCCGTGTAGTCCTGCTGGTAGAGATTGTGGTTGCTGTGGCCGTTGGTGTGCATGTTGTGATTATTGTGGTGATTCTGGTTCAGATCGTATTCGGGGATCGGTTCCACAGCAGGTGGTTGCGGATATCCAGGGGGAGTCAAGGCTTCGACTTCTGGACGATCGGGTTCAACCGACGCAGATTGTCCTGGAGTCATAGGGGAGTGTTGGGCTCCAGATGATCCATCACCAACAGGTGTGGCAGGGTTGCTGTTGCTGAACCCTCGCATGATACTCTCCTCCACATCCCTCTTTTTGTTATCGATTTCCGTTCTCCGGCTTGATATTTCGCTCAATTGCGCTTCTTCGGATGCGAGTACGCTGCGGTTTGTGTCCAGGATCTTCTCCAGCCCTTCGATGAGTAACTTCCGTGCCTTGATACTCTCCGCTACTGCCCCTTCGGCATTGGCGAGTGTCCTAAGAAGTCCATTAAGACGAGCAGCATGTACAGGAGGTGTAGGGGCAACAGTGTTTGGGTCCGTCAATTTAGCGTAGTCTTGGTTTGCTGCATTTGTAGAGGTTTTGGTCGAGAGGACGAGCTTAGAGATTGTCTGCTGGGGAGTGACGAGAGGAAGGAGTTCGTTGGGAATGGAACTTGCGCTGCTTGCAAAGATCGATCCACCTGTTCTCTTATTATTCGAGCGGGTTTTGTCGAGATCTATGGTGGGTTTGTCAGTATATATAACAAAGAGGGGTTGTTCCTGGGCAGCACATGCCGTCAATTCTGGTCTCGATAGCTTCTTGAATTGGAATCTCGAAGATCTGTCTTTGTCTCCAAACCTCCACTACCCGTCTCAGTTTCTGTTGTACCTCATTTGTAGCTCCCTTGTAAGCGCATGCCGTGGCTTCGGCAATTACGGGCGAGAAAGCGACGAGGAAGTCGTCCTTACGACGGGCTTTTGACTGCTGGGCCACTTCTATAATACCACACGTCATCAGCATACACACTCCGATATCAATCTCCATATCTGCCAGCATTGTAGAACCCATTCCTCTGGTTCCACCTGAAGTCCCAAGAACTTGCGTGTGTGCGTACCGTTTGCGAGGTAGATCAAGTTCAGTCTCTTATTGCTCCCAGAGTCCTTCAAACGCTGCAACCACAGCTGTCCCGTTCGATCTGCATGTCTCCTACGGCCGGGTCAGTACAGGAGAGGCGACGGAGTCGTTAGCGAACGAACCTATGGAACATCACCCATTGGGCGACGGTGACCTGCGAATGTCTCAGTATTGGAAATGGGTTGGCCGGCAAGCATTCAAGCAAACAGCGAACGGAGCTTCATCGAGGGCTAGGGCTAGGGCAACTCACGATGCTTTCTTGTGTCTCATTGAGAGCTGACAATTTAGCCAGAACGGCGTCGTCATTATATGCCATTATGCCTGGTGGTATAGAAGCCGTAGATTGCTGCGGGTGGCTGATCTGGGAAGATATGAGGGCCTGGGAAGAGGAGATGGCGGTTGTTGTTTCGCTGTTCACAAAGTTTGCTATTCCCCCAGGGTTCTAGGATCGCACAGTAGCGCCGTCGCAGGTTCGCAACGAGGTCGCGACTGGTAGGCGACAATATAGGGGACAGCAATTGTTGCTTCACTTGTGCGGGCGCCGATTGTGGGTGATTGGAAGATATTAAGATATTGAGGTTATTCACAAGCTCATTGGAGCTGTTGGCTTTGAAGCTCCAATTTAAGTCACTAGCCCGCTTGTGTGTTAGTGCAAAGTCACATGATTGTGCACCCACTCCATGACAACGGAAGTCCGCTGCCATCTCCTCTCCTCTTCCTCCACGTCAATATGTTGATGCTTCCCTACTGTTATCCACATCTTTTATACATCACCCTTCTTAATATATAATCTCTAGGTAGGATCCCCAGAGACACGTGTGCCACCGCTTTCGTCTTGTGCCATCTATATCTCCTCGATGACGTTATATCTTGTGAATTCCTTTTCAATTTTTTTTTTTTGTTGACATCGTCCCTTGTTGGCGATGTGCCTGTTCACTGAAGACATGTATTGAAATTTGGTAGATTTATTTCTTGAATTCTTCATTATTTGGATCGGTCTCATTCTCTTTCCTTTTTTGTCCTTCGGCTGCACTTTCTGCCAACAAACTTGAGAACTTGAGAAATCCATGTCACATCTGAGCAGATCATGCCCAAAGAGTGATGGTAGACTGGATCGGGAGATTATGGGTGTCACATCTATCACATATGATATACTCTCCAAGACACTACCAAGATCTGGCTACGATTTAGTCATTGGGAAGACATGGAGTACACAGTATGGCTGTTGGGAGAACATGCTATTCTCCTACGTTCTACAGGAGAAAACTGCCAAGCGCAAGGGGCACATGCTCTCTGTCAACGGGAATCGCTTTGTTCAATTGGAAAGAGGTTGATTGTTCAAATATGTCATGGAGAATCTGACATCCATCATTGCCGAAAATGGATATCAATATGGATCTGATCCTTAGCTCGTCTTTGTGCTTTGTAATTTCTCGCTATTTGAATGCCAGGATGTGAGAAGTCTAGTTGGTTTCTATCTAATCTCTCAGCAGAATAAGTGCATTGTCGTCTCGTCATCTCGCAGTCCTGGAATGCTGTATTTCAAATCGATTTGCTGCGAATCTGAAAATGTCATTTTCAGGATTCGGCCTACTTGATTTTCGCGAAACGGATCTTCGACATTCACTTTGGCATTGTTCAAAAACGAAGTAATGTCAGCGATGCTGGGTGCTCGTCAAAAACCGAAAGCACAACATGATCCAATCTCATGGTGCATTATTCAATGTTTGACTTCAACAGGTGTGATTGGCCTATACATCAATCGGCTTGCCGGCCATGGCATTAGTCACAAATCGGATAGGCTTTGCTGTTGCTTCGATGGCAAATTGGCCATTCTGTTTCAACAGCCCTCAACACCTAAAATCTGTCTCTGCACCCCATCTCCTAACACTCGTGACTCTCCTTCCTCCTTAAAGGCTGGTTACCAACATCAATCACATCCTTCCCACTCTCGCCCCTCCTCATCCACCACAACCACGCCCCATAAGTAACTAACGTAACCGGAACAGCCACAACGACAATAATCCACCACAGATTCGAAACGACAAAGCTCCTCTCCCCTCCATCAGTATCCAGCGCAAAGAAGTTCGTGCCAAACACACTACACACGAAACTAGCCGGCAGATACAGCATACTCAGCGTAGCGATCGTTTTCATCGACATACCGTCCTTCCGAGTCTCCTGTGCAATCTTGGTGCTCTCCTCGGCTATCTTCAGACTCGCCATGCTGTCCAGGTTGGCTGTTAAGTTGTACAGCTACGAGTCCACGGTATCAGCAATTGAACTGTCCGATACATACTGGACAGGACAGAATACTCACCAATCCAATTAGATTCTGCACCCTCTGCTTCCTATTCCCCACCCTCCTCGCACGATCCACACAAAAATCCAATAAACAAGCCAAGCCATCCCTCAACCTCTCATGCGCCTCAACGTCCACCACTCCACACCCCTCCGCCTCACCTATTTTCGCCCCCTCTTTCTCCAACCTTTCCATATCCCTCATCAAATTCCTCAGATTCGACAAATCCCGATCATTGTAATGCTCGGTGATAATCATCGAGCGGGACAACTCATGCAGTTCCTGCGTTTGCTGCCGGAACTTCTCGAGTGATTGCGTTGCCATGAGCGAACCGTCGAGGAGCGCGTCTTCGATCAGAAGGAGGCTCTTGAGATTATATGTCATCTTTGCATCTCTGATACTTATCACACTCTGTAAAGTAATCAGGTGAAGCGCAAATGGATGGATATCTTGTCCTGTCTCAAGCGCCAGATCCGAAAATCTCCGAATGGCGGTCTCGGTCGCGCATGGAGCATTCCCAAGGATGTAGATTGCTTTTTTAGCCCGGATATCGTACCGGAAATAGAGTGGTAGTGGTTTCTTATCCAGAATCACACTTCTAGGGCCAAGACTGGGGGATTGCTCGTTGATGTCGAATGAGAGACTCTCGCAGGCGTTGTAGCATATTTCTGCATCTCATCAATACCTATGAGTCTACTTTCAGCGCTCGGGTTAGAACTCACCCAGGACCGGATTTCCCCCCTTTCGAGAAATACTGCTGTAATAGCAGGATTCTTGGTCCAAGGATACAAATTTCAGGATCCGATTCAAGCTGCCTTGTGGGTTGACGGATCGACGCTCCCAATCCGAATCCAAGAACCTGATATGTAAGTTCCAGACATCTTGAGTTGAGCTGAATGAACTCACCCAATTGTCATATCGCTTTCGATCTTCGGGAAGCCTTTCAGAAGCCCCTCGAACCTTTCATCTATTTCTACTGTAGCTTGCGTATCAATATTGCAATCTTCGTTCATAGTGAAGGGGTAGAAGGTTATACAGCCACTTACAATCCACCTCCCGCAATATTTTAATCGGATTTTGTTTCTGCTCCCCAAATTCCTTCTCTTCAATATCCTGCAATCCAAAACACAAATTCCAGCTGCTGGGAATTTTTGAGTTGGGCGTAGCGAAGGGGACGAATTGCCCCTCATTACCCCACTCCCGGCTTCCTCTGGGGTCCAGCGGAAAAGGGACACTGGCATTATGCTTCGGTGTGGGAAACGAGTGGTGGCTCATTTTACGAGTCTTTTGATACATTTCACTGGCTGGGTTTTGGTTTGTATGGTTGCTGAGGAGGTTGTTCGTCCACGTTCCAGAAGCGGTAGAATTTGTGGTTGGGTGGCTGGGAGGCTTGGCTGTATTGTGCAGCCTAAGCGAGTGTTTTGCTGCATTGTGGTGGCAGTGTTGACAAGCTCACCGAGAGAAGGGCATCTCTGAGCACATTCATAAATTGAACACCTGCCAGCACAATTCCATCTCGTCAGCTAAAAGTTTCTCACTGCCCACCCGCTACTTTTTCCCAAAGAAGTTACCAAATGGCGCTCTGGGGACCAGTTTTGAGACACGAAAGACAGCAAGTGGTTCGAAATTGGATTTCTCATTGCGTCCACCGTCACCCAGAGTGTGGGAACAGGGAGCTTGCATCAGTCTTTGCAGACGAAGTCGGCATAACTCTTATCGATGTGAAGCAAATGTGTCTAGTTGAAAGCCAAACCTCGGACAGGTATCTCGCCCTGAGCTATGTGTGGGGTCAGACCCCGCAGTACAGCGCCAGAATCGAAAACGTCGTGGCTTTACACAAGACAAACTCACTTGCGGAGGTCTTGTCGGCAATACCAACCGTGATACAGAACGCCATCACTTTAACGAGGCAACTCGGCGAGCGCTTACTTTGGGTCGATTCACTTTGCATTATCCAGGATCACGCGGCTACAAAGCACTCCCAGCTCGCTCTAATGGCTGAGATTTACAACAGTGCCACAGCAACCATTATTGCTTGTGCTGGAGCCGATGCAAGTGCGGAATTATTCCCGGATACAACAGCCATCAAAGACCTTGGAGGACCTACGCCTGGTTTCAATCGAATTTCCAGGATAGGAAATGATATATATCCATTTGTGTACGAAACCGGCATCAGGCGACCCAGAAATACCAGTGACTTCCTTCAAACGATTGCCAAATCGCACTACAGTCGACGGGGCTGGACGTATCAAGAGCGTCTGCTTTCCAGACGGCGAATATACTTCTTAGACAATGAGATCATCTTCCACTGCCGAAGTGATATGTTCCCTGAGACAGGCGATGAGAAGGTGAAGTACGTTCGGGACTTCCGTCATATGCCCGGATCACAAATTTCTTCTGGTTTGACCGACGGCTTCGAGACTGCAGTCGAAGAGAATCGAGGCCACGGCTCAGAATGGCCTTCGGGCATGATGAATACCTCTTGGGACAAAGGATTTCGCTTTTGGTCGAGTACTTTGGAGGAGTACTCCAAGAAAGAATTTTCGTTTGATGAGGACATACTGGATGCTTGTACAGGGGTTCTACAAGCTTTCCAGGGCTATTCGGGATGGAAAATATTACAAGGGATGCCCGAACCACTTCTTGATCTCGCACTTCTCTGGGTGCCATCTACCGCTGTAAGGAGACGGCCATCGATGAAAACCGCTGGTACGGACCCAACTGTACAGTTCCTAAGCTGGTCCTGGCTGGGATGGTATGGCGGAGTCAAATTTCCATTGACAGGAAAGGATGATAACTCCAGAACACTCGTATCCAGTATCCCGAGGTTTGAAAAATATTCTGAAGTAGGCCATTGCTTTGCAGGAGAGCAAATCGATTTACGCTTGAGATCTAGAATCTTGGACGGAGAACCAGATATTTCTTTTTCGAAGAGAGAACGAGACTCCATGGTGGACCAATCGACCAGCAGATTCCTAAAATTCATGACCTCAACCATCCCTGGGGCTCAATTCAGAGTACGCCGAGAGAATAACCTCGGAACTGGCTCGAAGAATGCGAACTCTGATCTCGATTTCCGAGCCTCGATTTGCATGGGAGGGGAAGATACTTGCGGTGTTTTTTTTGGGCTATCAGACACCCAGATTGATCAATTCAGCAATTACGCGAATAGTTTCGAGCTCATCCTGTTATCGGAGAGTCTTCAGTCGACAAAACTCCCCCTAGTCATTCCACGAGCCATTGCAGATGCTTCAAAGAATTCTTCCAAGGAACCATGGACTGTTATTGTTGAACAGATACAGAAATTTCACATGTTCATTGAGGTCCCAATCGGAGCCAAGCTCTTGAATGTAATGTTGATTGAGACGAAAGGGGATATCGCAGAACGAGCTGCCATTGGCCAAATTTCTTCGGTGGCATGGGAGCGGGCAAATCCAGTCCAGAAAACTGTAGTACTCGGTTGATGGAGGGCAATTTCATTCACGCAGCGGTGTCATCCAAAGTGATTTGCTCATAGGCGTTCTGTGGCCATGACGTGGTTTCTTGATTAGCACAGTAGCGATTCGTAATTCGGGAGGGAATCAGGAGAGGACTTGGAGATAATCATGTCTTTGTCAAAATATCAGGGTATCTGTAACGATGTTCCACGACTCAAAAGAATTTCAGCCATGCTCGAAACAACAACACTGTCCCAAACGCTCTCTCTCCTGGGTATCATATCTCTCAAAATCTCAGCAACCTGGGATCTAATATCAATGTCCTCGGTACAGAAGATCACCAACATCAACGTCGGAATAACGCCAGGGTCGAAAGTGAAACACCTCAAGAAATGCTTGTCTGCACAGAGTTCTCTCCCAGACTCCACAACTTCTCGACAGAGATCCTCGGAACTCTCTTCAGGTTTCTCGATGATGATGCCTGAGCACGGCTCAACATCCTCCAACACCCACCCAGTCCTCCGAGTAATCACCACCAAAAATGTGAGCCACTGAATGTACAAAACCAATGCACAAGCGTACTGACTACTTTTCGAAGCCTTCAACTTTGCGAGGAGCGGCCTGAAGCTTCTGCCCCAACTCTTCATCTCCCAAAGTCCACTCGAGTACTCCTCAACCGAAACAACGCGGGGTGTCGGGATTACACAAGGTGTTCCTAAAGCTATCTGCAGATACGCTATGATGCACTTCGAAGCATCACTAGGAAAATTCGGCCTCCCCCAGTATTGGATGTGATTATGAAAGCGCTGAGCTTCAAAAACAGTCGTGAACTCTGCTGGAAAAATAACCGGGCAGGCGTGATGAACGTGTATGATCCCGAGGCCGCCCACTCCATTCCCCTGGGTTTTCTCCTCTTGCCCAACTTGGTCCAAAGCGATGTGTGATTCTAACCGTACGACCATTTCGATGATAGCTCCCTCGAGCGTGTCTGGAAATGAAAGAAGATGGACATGCGTGTACCCTTCGGTCTTGATCGATCGCATGTTTTTGTATAGAGCAAGGGTCGTCTTCAATTGCTTCGTTGCCATTTCTCTGTTCCCCTGGTGGAACTCGAACAAGAATATGAGAAGTCCTGCCACGAGAAACATCCTTGGATCAGGATTGTTTGTTCCAGCAAGATATTGTCGGATTTGTGGAAGAGACGAGGAGTACTTCCGAAGCGCGTATGTTTCATGGATCTCGCCCAAGTTTCCTTGGGGTAAGGCCATTCTGGTCCTTTCTGCCCTGCCTTTTGCTGCCAACGACAATGCAATATGCCGCACAAATGGTGCCTCTTGGCATGCTTGAAGGACGAACCGATTCCAAAGTGGTTCATCAAAACCACCGCAAAGCTCGAGGACAGTCTGTTCTTGGAAATACTGAAAGTACTCTAGGTCCTGTGGCTGGCCTTGGGGATGAACAGCTAGCACGTGGACTTTTGGCCCAGGGTAGGAAATGTTTAACCCCGGAGTCTTGGGAAGCAACTTTGGCTTTATAGAGCTATGCTTGGCCACGTCTAAACGTTGCTTCAAATCGTAGCCATCGCATATATAGCTAGCTTTCAAACACCTCTGGCAGTGGGGCCAGCCCTCATCGCATTTCACACGTCGTTGTCTGCGTAAGAATGGTAAGCTTAACAAGACAACACAAAAGATGGGAATATGCCATACTTGCATGTTCTACACCCGGTTCTTGATTTCGGTAGGCCCTTCCTGGACTTCCTCCCTGTTGGCTCTGGCACAGCAGGGAGCGCAAAGAGGTTTTCCTTTTCCGTCAAAAGTGGACGGATTAAAAGATCTGGATCAGGAGCTGTGGACATGTTTCCTAATCTTGAAGGTCAAATACGGCTCATCGAGACTTTGTAAGCAATAGCTGATTACACCGAAAAGCATGCAGGAGCAGATGTCGTTTTCTTTTTGAAGTTGACATGGTCGCTAGCGCTCTAGTGCTCACCCTGATCCATAATTTGACAGGGTTTAATGCGCCATCGTCTACTGAATTCAACTGAGACCACGCCCCCTTGGTGCAGATGCTTCAAGATAGGACCGCCTATCGCTCTTCTTTCAGCTTAGTAGAGCACGAAAAGATCAGGAATCTCAAGTGCTTTAGTTCAGCTATCCCCTAACTGTCAGATGCACAGCTGGTTTAGAGATTTATATCGGGTGGGGCGCTACACTCTCTTCATTTAGTGGCTGATCTGCAATCCATTCGGGCTTAGCAGTCCGGCTTCCAAATTTTGATTCCGAGTGTTGGAGATATCAGCATGTCGCGTAAACCCGGCAGTTGAGCAATGGGTCTTGCGCATTAAAAAGCTTGTCGATTGACTGCTGTCTCACCGACTGACAGTAGGGCATTCAAATACTGCTCAATCGCGGACACTTTTTTTGTCTCTTCGATAAAAACAACAAATACTAGATGCTGTAGCTAGAGATGGTCAACAACAACTGAAGCCCAAAATTCTTTTCCCAAGCTTGACCTCCCGGCAAACCGTACTTGCCTAGGAATAATTGGAGGGCAACAGCCAATTTTATAGAGATCAATTAACTTGGACTCTGTTTTTCTTCTCTCTCACACACCGACATCTGTGCTTCCTAGCTTCTGGCTGAAACACTTCTTGAATGGGGCAAAGGCCTAACCAAAGTTGCAGGAACTGCACTATGTGATTTCAAACTCTACCCCAATCCACAATGGTTGTTTTATGAGTAATCATGGCGGGCCCACTCGCTTTTCTTTCACCATGAGCTGCTATCAGAGTTCCCCCTTCAGAGGATAAGCGAGGTTGGAAATCTTGCTTGGTCTTTGCGTTGCTGGTCATCTCCAACTATAAAAATGCTTGCACGTCAAATCAATAATTGCAGAGATTAAAAATCAGGTTCATTTGAGATACATCGGAATTTTACAGACGCTTATAGAGTAAGAATAAAAGCAAACCTTGCCAAAGTTTGAAGAATGAAAACATGATGATCAAAAGATGAGAGCTAAGCATCGTTCTTTGTTATTCCGCGGAATTCGCAAATATATTTCGTTTAATAGAGAGCTTAGAAGTACCACGATTGGCATGTATTGAAAGCACCAGAATTTGCAAACTTTTCCAATAGCCTCCATGACGATATCCAGTATTGGAGCTAGAATTTCGAGGGTATAAATGATGTCACGTGATAGACCTCGCCTCCTTATTGACAATGATCAACATCAGCCATGACATGGTGAGTTGCAAGGTCACGGTAAGGCTGATTCTGGGCAATGAAGCTAATCCAATCCGCATAAAAGGATCAACCTCATCATAGTCAACACTCTTGATGTCACTGACGCAAACCTTCTCTTGCTCGCTTATTCCTCGGATAGTAGCATCACTGAATCACTTCACACCTCTTTCCTACGCAATTATGGAACAATATACTTTATCCAGTCTCCAGACCTCTCACTCCCCCCGTGGAATTCAAATCATCCGATCTCACAACTTTAAACTTCGGCAACATGCACGACCCCGCTCTTGGCGACATGTTGTACCACGCCAAATGCAACGAGCCTCAATTGAGCCGGAGTAAACAAGTCCAGATTCTAAGCTCTCGTGACAAAACGGGTCTGATTTACTCCGAGAAATCTAAACTTAGGTCTTTATGCGACGTAGAGAACGTTCCGTTTAGGTATGGGGTCTTTTCTAGCTTAGTATCTTACGGACCTTTCGATGCGAGTTTATTGAAATGGCGTTCTGCCGCCAATGGACTTTGAGATTCTGTGATGCATGGCACCCCCGAACATCAAGTGATCAAGGAGAGCAGAAGAGAACATCCATCCCATGTTACGAATGCATGAATTATCGCAAACTACGTGGAAAAGTGGATTGAATCCCTGCTCAAGGAATTCAACTAACGTTTACCCTGGCTCCATGTTATCTCAGCCATTGCCAGCTTTGATAAAAACTGATTTTACAACTCTACAGATTTCTTCCTTCCCTGACTTCAAATATATCTAACACTTCACATCATCAAGTCGCCCACTTTCAAGCAGCCAAGATGCAGTTCCGAACTCTCCTCGTATCGTTTCTTGTCAGCTACACCATGGCGGTGGCGGTTCCAGAAGCCGAGCCAGAAGCTGATGCTGAAATGCTCGAGCAACGTGCCATCGGCAGCTACTGTCAGCAGAGCGTCAGTCTAATCTCACACCGTCTTTCAATGCCCTTGTGGTCGTCTATTCTGACATTATCCAACTCAGGGACAACCCGACAAAGGCACTTGCCAAAAGGAATCATGGTGCAAAGCGTCTGCTCAAGTTGGCATCGTGAGCACTGGTGATTGCCCATACGATCCCGACGATGTAAAGTGTTGCTACATTCCAGACTGTAAGAGTCACTCGGGTACTTGTCACACGGTTAGCTGGTGTAACAGCAAAGGGAGATCTCACGTTGCGTAAGTGTTTCTTGGCTCTACTTTCAGCTCGAACCCCATGGAAACATGTTGACAAATTGTTCCAGAGGGTATTGCCCCGGTCCTGATAATTACCAATGCTGCCTCTATTGAAGAAGGCCTAGGTTTTATGATATTTGAGAGGCGAGAAAACGGCGATTTTTGAATTGAAACTTTGAGAGGATATGTGGTAACACGCTCATTTTCCAGGCATCAGTATCGTGCTTGCTTTCATCAGCTGTGTTTGATTATCTGCGGCTTATAGTGTCGATAACTGAGCTGTTTGAAAGTCAGGAAATGAAACATTATGTAGTGAACAAAGTATTGATGATTCTCTCTGCAGGCTCGCCAAATGTATTCAACGGACAGGGTCTGGCCGGTCACCGAAAGCTTACACCTCGTAACCGGTACGCCGATTTTCTAATTAAACTCGAGTAGATATTTGACTATTTAAATTGAGTTTGAGTCTGAGTTTGTGTTTTACATTACTTAAACTCAAATATCGAGAGAGCAAAAAATTAATATGACGAATAAATGTCAATATAAATTTACTCAAAATATATTTGAGTTCTGTTTAAGATGAAATTGAGTACTTGCTTCTTGGTTGTAACAAAGAAGATTCACCATCAGCAGCCAGCGCAGGTGCAAATAGCTTCCCCTAAAATCTAGATCTCACGAGATACTTAGGCAGAAAGTCGCACGCAGACTCTATTCCAGCTGTCATCGCTTACCCGGATGAAGATATTTATAGGCTGCAGCGTTGATTTCAGCCTACAAGATACCCGACTTGGAATCCTAATCGGATCAAAGTTTCACAAACTCTAAACGAACCTCGTAACCTGTTTAGACTTGCCTAGTATATTGCTTAATATATTGCTTCACCGCCCAGAAGGTGAATCTCGTACTTTCATGTACTACATCTTAGCCTGTACCGGTCAGAGCCGAACGACAAAGGTATCACTACGACATTTTGAGATGACAGGAACGATTGTCTCCGAAAGTGTCTACGTAGTATAAATGCTATGGTATATCTTTACCTGTATCATTCATACCACATACAACGCATTACGATAACATCAAGTAATCATGAAACCATTTTATGCCGCCGTTGTTCTCCTTGCCGAACTCGGGGGTGTTGTTGGTCTTCCCGCAACGACAGTAGCTTCAGCCCCCAGCAGTATGCTCTAAAATTATTTCCAAAGTTCTTCAACTGACTTTACTTAGTTTACCCAGTGAAGCCTTCGCCGACTATCAAAACTCCATGTCAAGCCCTCTGTACCCGGGGATACCACTCATTCTACGATCCTGCCACGGAAAACTGTATATGCGTACCAGACAACAAAGAAGAGCAGGAATGCGTATCCAAAACAATATGCGTCGAATTTAGCGTCCCCATGGTCCCAGTTTGGAACAGCGAATCGAAGGAATGCAACTGCGAGCCACGAAATCGAAATGATGATGAGTTCATCTGTATCGCAGCAACTACATGCCTCATTGGATCAACACCATATTGGAATCCGATCACCAAGAAGTGCAGCTGTCTGAAAATAAAGCCAGATAGCATTCCTGCTAGACGCGATGTTCCCGCTCTCAACAGCCCATCTCCAACATTAATCATCAGACCAACCCCAACCCCAACCTTTGACACCTGCACACTTCTGAAGATATTCTGCGAATGTGGCGATCATCACCAACATTGGAGCGAGGGAAAACAATCCTGTCAGTGTCCCCAATGCGGTCCAGTTGTGTCTCTTGGATGCGAAAATCTCTTGATCTATTGCAATGAAGGAGATCATAAAATGCATTGGAATCCAGTTAGCAAGAAGTGCGAATGCCCTCTTCCAACGGCGGTCCCAACCCCCAAGCCAACCAAACGAGAAATTTCCGAGACCAACACTCCTAAGGTTGCGACTCCAACGCCTTCTTCTGGCCCGAAGCCAACTTCGCGTGCCGATAAATGCCCAATGCTCAAGATGCTTTGTCCATGTGGCGATAGACACTTGCATGTACGTATAACTCTCTCATCCAAGCCTCTCCCTTTTTTGAGAGAAAGCTTTCCAGGATACTAAACTTTCAGAGACTCCAAGTTGTCCATGCTAACTTGACCTCAGTGGAATGAAGAACTGCAGCAGTGTGCATGTCAGCCTTGCAACCCACCGCCTGGAGTTGTGTGCGAAAACTTCGAGATTTACTGTAGTGGTGGAGATCATAGGATGCACTGGGACCCCGTGAGCGGGAAGTGTCAGTGTTTGATTCCGATGGTCACGGACTATGCACCTGAGCCGCTCCCGACAATGTAGTCTCGTGTGGCTGTACCGGGATCGTTCAGATGGTTGGTGTTTGAATATCGCCGGTGAGAAGATGAAAGGTTTCAAGGGTTGGTTAGGAAGAGATAAACAAGCCTCGAAAGTCCACCAGAAAAGAAAATCAGGACCAATAAAAAGCATAGAGCACAAGCTGTGGGTGTGGTCTTGGTGAAATTGTTCGGTTGTCGCATTGTACGAGGATGGCAAAGGCTGGACGGTCCGATACAGAGAGCCACCGTTTACATTTAACATGATGTCTCAGCTAGTGCCAATGGTAGAACTTGCTATTTGTGTACTTCCATTTTAATGGCAAGTATATAATTTGAAGGTCTAGCACGTAAAGAAGACATCCGTTTTGTTTCCCATCCAAGTGGTGGAAGCAACACCGGTCAGAGTAGGCTACAAGATCTCCATTTCCGTCTTAACGTCTCAGTAATTCACTATCCTATCCCTATTGGTAGTTCATAATACCTTTAAAGCACTGTCAGCATAGGGTATATGAAAAGCTAAGGGGTGTGGTAAGCTTCAGAAGGTACCTACCTAGATTACCCTTCAGAAACGTTTCTTGGTCTGGTCATCGGACCCCGGTTCAACGTTCAAACCCTCGCTTTTTGAAACTTCCTGCACTCGGCTTTTATTCCCTTGGGACTCGAAGTGAGCATCCTGGAGATGCACAGAGCTCCATGGATCGTCGGCGACAGGTTGAGAAGTCCACTTAGTAATTGCGTCGACCACTTCCTCCAAGTCATCTGTCAAAATGTCAGTTGTATATTTCGAGCGGAGGAGATGATGATTTAACGCGCCTTGCATCAGTTGTTGATCTCCAAAATTCTCCTGCACCGAAGTTGTTGGCTTGAGGTTCGAAAGCCCATTGTGTTTTTCAGTTGTGTTTTTAAAAACTGACATCTTCGCGAGGACTGCTGGATAGCGGAGGCAGCTGGGTGCTTGGCAAGAATGCAATGTGAAGTTCCAATTAAAAAGAACAGCTTACTACCAGGGTGATGAAAATCTTAATGGTTGGGGTTAAGGTAAGAGTAATATATGCGCGTTTTGTATGGCAAATGAAGTGAAACGGGTCGCCATGAAGTAGTAAAGTTGTCAGTCATGCCCGTTCTTCTCTCGAATCCCTACGCAACCCGCGTAAGGCTCGAAACAGGTAATTGCAGATTCCAAGTTAGCTGCCATATCTGTGTCCATTTTGCACATGGATTGCCGTGTTGTGATTTTGGCCATTTTTCATATTGGATAGAAAGGGAAGCACGCTTCATATGCGTGCGGGTCCCAGGGACATGAGAAACAGGACCGAGCAGTGTTGATCTAAATATCCAATTAGAGAATTAGCCTTGAAATTAGCTTGGAGTCTTCAGGCAGAGCTATGATCTCAAAGTCTTGAAATGTTTACTTTTGACCTACGCTGCCGTAACGCCACACAGCCACAGGTCTCAAACTCATATTGTGAGGATTTGGCCAATTTTCTAGACCAATGGATCTCGCGCTCAAGCAAGATCTGTCTAAAAGGAGGACTTGATTACTGGGGAAAAGCCTCATGCAGTGCGGTGCGGGACAGGGGCTGTCTGTCGAATCAGAAAATTGCCCAAACGTCCCCCCTACGCCCGGCTCAAGAGCATCAGGACAGCCTTGTCGTTGGCCATTGGGCTTAGTCATAACTCTAGTCCAAAGCAATTCCTTTGGTCATATCTGCCATCGTGCCTTTTGTCCTTTCTCGACAATTGTTTCGCCACAGCGAGCTTGACACCCTTCGTGGGCCACGACGCACCACAGATCCTAGGTTGCAGTGGGAACATTCCAAATAACAAACCCAAAGATTGGCTACAACGCCTTTGTAAGTCCTAATTTCAATCCACGGCTGAAAGGGATTGCTGGCAATATGATTTCCGCTTGTCTGTTGCACTCTGGAGATGCTGACCATGGTGCCATGGTCTTAGACATCCACGAACTCCTGGCCTTTTTGGCATCAACGGCATACTCAAAGCCGTCACCTCCCCTTCGACAAACACCACTCTAGTGTTGTAGCGCCGAGCATTCGGCGCCCACAACATTCAAGAGAACCACAATGATCACCACATAATACTAGACGGGGATAATTACCTTGCAGATTTTCATTGGCACGTTCAATTAGGTTACTATAATGATTCTTACAATTCGGAACTTTCAAGGACTCAAGGCGAGACATCTTCCCTGGTTAATAGTTTGAGCGAGAAAAGTTTACTTTGCAACTCGCCAGCTACGACCTACCGAGATGTTATTCTTGAGCACCAGAATGTTTTTGATTCACCTCCACCGTCGTCTTCTCCTGATATTAAACCACCTTGTTCTACACCTTTCTCCTCGCCCGAGTCGTCAAAATGGATAGATCAGCAACGGCTGCAACCGGTCGAAGCCGCATCTCCGTCAGAAAACGTCACTCCTCAAGCTGATGAAAGTTATCGTGTCTGCGACTTCTGCCATCAACATTTTTCAACTCCGAAAGCACTCACGTAAGTCTCTCCAGAATACTTGGTATTTTGAAGAGAGCAACATCTGACTGTTCCGTTGTACAGAGCACACATACGATCACGGCACGCAAATCCGAGAGGCACTTCATGCGGAAGCCTTATATGTTCTCAAAAGCTCAAAACTCGAACATTCAACTCATACAGAAACTTGGAGAGACATCTTAAAACCGCAAATGCACACCAGACAGGTCAACCACCATTCGTTTGTCGGTGCAAAAAGGGATTTCGTCGCAAAGATCATTTCCGAAACCATTGGAAGAGCTGCAAACTCAAGACAAACGCTCCATACACTTGTGGATGTGGGTTCCAACATTTTGACTTCCAGCTCTTCGAAATGCACTTCGAACCATGCGATAGAGGCGATCCAGGCAGACCCCGCAACAAAATGAAGACGGCGAGCACTTCTCCGAATGCCGTTTCCAACACGCCGACTCTGATGTTTTCGGAACCTGCTTCGAACACTATGACACCCGAGAGAACGAAAGACATATGAACAAGAAGAATGATATTAGGAGGAGACATGCTGGAGGATGTTCTACACACGGTGCCGTACACTTTTGTCAAACCGATCGTCGTTTGTGTCTTCAAGAGATCAGCGATTATTGGTTCCTGACTCTTCTGTGCAGTATCACTGTGTTGGACGAGTTGTTTTGTTGGGATACCTGAAGCTGCTTTTGATATCTTGGTTTCTATCTTTCTTGGTTAATCTGTTGGATGATCTTCCGATCTGAGTTGGGGTACTGGTAGATGATCTTGGATCATTACATGACTTCGTGACCGCCGTTAAGGCCAAGCAAGGCCTCGCAGGCCACCAACTCCTCAATGCCTGGGACAAGTCATTGTCCGCTCAGGTAGAGTCATTTCCTTAAGGGTCTGGCTGCATACGTTAGGTAGAGTTCCATAGTTTTTACAATGGATGAATAATTTACCTCATTTTTACTGTTTGATAGGTTACAAGTGAAGTGATGAGCGATCTTTGTAGTAGGTCACCTAAGCTTTCAATGGGCAGGGTTGGCCATTATCTCTTGAACAAAACGGTGTAATGTTTACAAGAAGCTTTGGGGAACATGCATCCCTCTCCGCGTTCCATGATCTACTTCCCATGCCAGGACCCTTCCCTCGGCGCCACACGCAGTAACCTGCAATCTTCCTCCAAAAGATATATTTTTTCTGTCATCGTGTTCGAAACACCTAGTAGGGGCATTTCAAGAACCAGCCGTTCAAGCTTCGCAATCGATGCGTGGGCTCGAGAAACAATATCATTGTACGTGGCAGAGGCAGGCACAACTCCTTGGGACGATTTCTCCTCAGCAGCGATCTTCCTCTCCAACAATTCTCGGCGCGTGATCAAAGCCCTGATCTCTTCTATCTCCTCTCTCTTCTTCTTGATCGACGCACACCTCTTTCTCAATTCGCGGAAGACAGAATCTGCATCGCTGACTAGTTTAGGTAGCAGATCTTGGACATGTAGTGCCATTTTCAGGCGGTGACGAGCGGTAGCAATCGGACCTTCCTGCATCTCGTTCCACTCCCTTGAGGTTTTTCGAAGCTTCATCTGGTCTCGTAGCAATTGTCCAAATTCTTCATGTCGATGTTGAATGATTGATACGATCTTCTTCTTCTGGTGGCCCAAGAAAACGACCTCCTTCTGCTTGACCTTCATGAAAGTTTCCATCTCTTCGTCGTTATCAAATTCCAGAGACTTATGCTGAAGGTATCTTTCCACAATAGTCCTCGAACCAGGTGGTAGCTCCTGAAGCAGCTCGGGCCGATCGTTGTAAGCCAGATGCAGAAGAACAATCATCGCATCCTGATCGTCTACTTCCTGTTCACTTGCGACCGCTGTCGAGTTTTTGCCTCTCGAATCCGCCATGACCGAATTTGCAGCATCGGCCAAGCGGGCTTTGTGTCGACTGGCCCTTCGTTTCTCGAGTTGGTTAGCTCTCACGACTTCTCTTCTGTGCTCGGTCTTCTGCCTGGGTTTCGGTTGCCGTTCGCGAATTTCTACTTCTTCGAAACTTTCAGGAGTAGATAAGGCAGGGACAGGTTGACCTTCCATAAGGTCTAAGTCTTCACGTGGTTGAATGTCTTTTGTGTATACAACAACAAGAAGTCCCTGCCACTGAATTTCCAAGATTTTTCGTCCGGACAGGCGCTTCAAATTCCTCAATCGATACTGTCGTAACTTCTTCGAATCGACCTCTAGATCGTAGATTCGTGCTTCATGAATAGATTCCTCTGCAACCAGGGATAAGATAGAATATACATCTGCATGATTTTCGTGCCGGAGGAGTGATCCAATTTCGAATCGGCCTCCAATGACGACCCCCACAGGGCTATCGCTGGGCTTGATACTCTCATCCTTCATTCTTGAATCGTCCGGATTGTCAAACCGCAGATGAGTTTCCTCCATGATGTTGCTGACTTGACACTTGGATTCGCAATCAGATGCGCTGAAGCCCAACTCACCAAGACCAGTTCAATGGAACCGTCGGAATTCTCCTCAGCCTGGCCAGTTTGGTGGGAGTTGGTTCGCCTTCAATCCGTGCCCACTGCTCGACCTATCATACCATATCAGTTTTTGGCCCATTTTGACATCCAATCGCTTGGATGCAGCTGAAGTGCCTAACCTTGGCGAAGCCACCCAGTCTCAGCCAGTCCAGTGTCGTGTATGAAGATCCTTGCACTCCGATTGGGTTGGATATCAACTAGGAGAGGTCGAGTTTCCAATGAATACATGGTTCCTCGCCTGGCAGGCAAGCTTTATTCTGTGGATTGTTTTGTTTATTTGCTGCTTGCCAAAGAATCGTAGACTTGCTTGGATTGTTGTATACATTTAAGTGAGTGTTTCGTTTCCTATGAGAAACAGCCAAGGGGAGTGATGGGTACATAAGTTTAACAACCCGAATGGTCATGGGAGAAAAACCACACTACTATGGACCGTTCATCCTTTAAATGACAATAGATGTTGACTTTGATTAATGACTTTTCCATTTTTTTTGTTATGCAAATCTAAACGCCAATAATGCAATCAAAATCAGAACACCAATCTCAACTCCCCATTCACCAAACAATGCTCACATCCATCTATCTACCTTGCCGACAATTCTACTCCCCTCTAACTAGAATCAATTACCTCTCCAAACCAGCTCCTCAACACACCGGCCAACACACCAGGTAATTCCCTAACATCCCCCACAACAAGGAAGTACCTAAACGGGAACCCCTCCAAATACCTCCCCATCTCCACCCGTCCATCCACAAACCTAGCCTCCCTTAAATCAAGCACACTCTCTCCTTTACCCTTCTTCCGCACATCATCCACAATAACAAAGACCATCATGATGCGCTCCTCTAGTGCAGTCCTCAAGAGTCGGCGGATCGTATCGTGCTCGCTGGAGTTACACACACCATCCGAGATGATGAGTTGGATCTGCCAGAGGTCGGCAGGGGAAGAACTCGCTTTCTGTCTAGCGGAGCGGAAAAGCTCGATACTTTCCCTCACAAGTTTCGTGACATCCGTCCTATCTTGCTGGAATGAGAACTGGGAGAGAACATTCGGCCCGGCGTCCGCACTGAATGGCATGTCGAAATTGTGCGCAACGTGTACGTTCTCGCCGAAGCCTACCACGCTGATCTGTCCTACTTCAAGCATAGACAGACTCTTACTGACCATAACTAAGGTCTCCAGGGCGAGAGCCCCAGATCCAGATTCGCCCATGCTTTTGCTGTCGTCGACAGCAAGCATGATCTGATAGCTGCGTTTCGAGGGGACAGAACGCCGCATCCAGATCTTGTCGCGCTTGTACTGCGATGCGATGTATGGGATGATCCGCTTTATGTTCAGGCGTTTTCCTGTGCGGAAGTCGCCGCGCATCTTGGTGGCTAGAGTTGGAGCGAGGATGAGACGGAGTTGTTCGGTCAGTGAGAGGGAGAGGTCGCGCGTCAGGGACTCGTAGTGCATCCATTGTGCGCGGCCGTCAGCGGCGAGTTGGGGGTTAAGTGTGCCGTCTAAGTGGGTGCTTTCGAGTTGGTTGTCGACTTCTTCGACGTCTTCTTCGATGTCTTGCATTTGCGCTCTGGCGTCGAGATCTTCTTCGCGGTCCGGATTGGCTTGCTTGATCATAGCTCCAGCACGACCTTCATATGCGTCTGAAGGTTCTTGTTCCTTGGGTGTAGAAGGCGCTTCGACGTCCATACCATCCTGCTCGATATCGTCGTTCTCAACTTCATCAGTCTGGAACTGCTCAGGCAGTTCCTTACTCTCCTCATCAACAGCCATACTCTCATCCAAAGCCTTAGCTTGCTCTTCAGTCGCTGTACCCAAAGCTTGCGCATCAGCCTCCGCATTTTCATCCTGTAAGTGCTGGAACTCGGAAGTCTCTTGTTGATCATCCATTTTTTGGTCGTCCTGTCCTTGTTCTTTCTGCTCCTCAGGATTGCGGATTTTGGATTGTTGTCTATGCCAGCTCTCGAGCGCATCGCCTAGTTTCTTGAATGGTTGAGCAGAAGCAGCATCTTCAGTCTCATCACGGGAATCTTGCGGTGCATCACCGTTGGCTTGTCGGCCCTTTTCGCCGTCTTCTGCAGCTGCGTCTTTTTGTTCAGATGAGTCGCCGCCTTTACCGCCATCTTCTCGTTGGGCTTTGCTTGTAGATTCGGTTTTGTCGTCGGGAGAGTTCTCGTCTTGATCTTCACCGACTCCTTGGACATCGCTTGGAACAGCGTTATCTGCATCGGCATTGGCGTCGTCGTTCCGGTCTTGGAGGAGGCCTTCTTGTTCTTCAGACTCCCGTTCCGCAGACTCCTCTTCGACCTTCTCGCCGGCCTCTTCAGTCTTATCCCCTTCATCATTGGGTTCCTCATCCAGATCAACGATATCCATCTCATCGTCCATCTGCTGCTCTTCTTGCGCATCAGCATTCTCGGCACCCTCCTCTTCCTTCCCATCGTTCTTGATCTTATCTCCCTCCTTATCATCCTCCTCAATGTCAGAAAGATCACCCATCTCATCCTGACTCCCCTTCTCGCTGCCTTCTTCCCCATCCAACTCCATATCTTCCGGCAAATCAAGCGCATCGCCTTCTTCAGCAGTAGGATCATGCTTCTCAACTTCATCCTGCTTGATCTCCTCTCCCTGTTCTGCGCCTTCCATCTCCTCTTCCTCATCATCAGCTTCGCCCTCATCCCCTTCTTGGGCTTTATTCTCCTTTCCATTCTCATCTGCAGCGACCTGTTCATCCTTCTTCTGCTCTCCTTTCGCAGCCTCGCCTTCTTGCTCTTTGTCGTTCTCCTCACCAGCTCCATCCCACATCTTTTCATCCACGGCCCCAGCATCCAGATCGTCCACATTTCCAGCCTCTTCATCCATCTCATCGCCACTCTCCTCATCCTCGCCTTCACCTTCTTCCTTCTCCTCACCATCACCCATTTCACCCTCCATATCTCCATCTGCCATATCAACAGCATCCTGCTCATCCTCAATATCGCCCTTTTCGGCATTTGGTTCCTGCGCCAACTCATCCAGGTTCTCATCTTCCTGGATGTCTTTGCTAATATCCTCGGCGCCCTCGCCATCACCAAGGCCAGTTCCGCCTTCAAGCTTCTCGGTCTGCCCATCTTGAGCGGCAGACTTTTCGGAAGGCGTACAGAAGCCCTGGGTGGCGATTTGTGTGAAAGTTTTGGCGAGAATATACGACGTCTTGCATGTAGCGCGGTGGAGGTGTCCGTATCGAGCGACACTTTCTTGGAAGGTATTGGAATACTGTTGAAGGAGTGGAAGGGCAACAGCGAAGATAGCTGATGCTGCTTGGCTTGTCTTGTCGTCTTCGAGGTTGATAGAGCGAAGGATAGCGAAGGCTTGATTTAATTCGTCGGAGATGGTCTTGCTGTGGAGTGATTTGATGGCAGATGAAAGACAGGCGTCATTCTTGACCAGCCATCCAGGATCTTCAATGGAAGTCGGAAGATCGGCGACAGCTTTCTTGTACGACTCGATGGCGACGAGGACGGTGTCGCATACAGTCGAAAGCTTCTGATCAAGATCCGCAATTTTCTTCTCTTCTACTAGATTGTATACTTGTGCAGATGTGATACCAGTCCATGGCAATATCTGATTGATAACGAATGCAAGATCGAGACGTTGCTCGTTGACGTCCGATAACTCAATATTGAGCTGCTGGGCCGCATCCGTGATCTCTTCTTGCAGAGCCAGAGACGCAGTGGATACAATACCGGAAGGCAGAGAAGTAAGTTCATCCCACTGCCTAGCGAACTGCACAAATCGATCATGCCACGAAGCAAAAACACCAAGAGCATCCTTTGAATCGATATTTCCCAGCTTAGCATGGATAGTGACAAGCTCAATGGCAACTACCAAGATGTTGGGGAGCCAGCGAAGGAGTTTTTCGTGATTTGAAGCGACCTTTGAGACCTTGGCGGTGTAGGTACTTGGTGCCCAAAGACCCTTCACCATCTGGATATTCGCATCAATAGTATTCATTCCCTTGACAGCACTGGCAAGAGAGTTTCGCTGAGCAAGTAGAATTTGCAGTAATCCTTCGAGGAAGCCGGTGCTTCTCGCCACCTCTGCACCGCTCAAATCCTCATTATGCTGATGCACGGCGGCTCTGACTCTCGTCGCAAGATCAACGGCCTTGTGGAAATAGTACTCCAGGCCTTCAACACCCATTTCATCCAATGCCTCGACATTAGCCAGCATCACACTCAACGAATCTTGTTGTGCCAGAGCATTAGCGCCGAGGTTGTATTTGATTCCCATCTGCCGCAGCTCTTTCAGTGTGTCGGCGAAGAGCTTGCGTTTCCGGGATTTGAGATGCTTGACTTCGTCTTTGTTGTCCTCTGTCAGGAGAGACGGGGTTGCTTTTTGAAGCTCGGCGGTTGAGGATATGATGTTGCCGAGGAAGGAGTCCAGGTATGATGCGCATTCCACAGCAGCGGAGGGGAGTTGTGCTGTCTCAGCCATCATGGAAACGGTCTTGTTGATATTGATAAAGCGCTTGGCTTTCTTGGACCAGTCTGGGATAGAGGAAGCGCAGTGTTCGAGCGCAGTGTTGTCGACTGTTGGTGTTGAAATCAGTTTGATATCTTCGGTAGTTGGCGAGGTGACTTCATCAGGCAAGCCACCCTTAAGAACGAACTCCATAGGCTGTCCCAACAGCGAGCGAAACTTCCGAACAATCTTGAAAAGCTTGTGGTGGGATCTCTTAGCACTATCCCTCAATGCCACAATATTCGTATCCTTCCAACTCGCCAGGAGAAGAACATCCTTCATAGCTTTCTCCAACGAAACTCTGCCCCTTTTCAAGTTCTCCTGGACAGGCTTTTCATACCGGGCATACAAAGCGATGAAATTGACCAATGCGTCACGTACGGTCGATAGATGCGGCATATCTAGCGCCAGCAAGTTGAGGTGCTTCTGCAACTGCTTCAGTAACTGCAATCGCTGGACGAATTGTCCCACGATAGCACTCGAGAAATACGCTTCTAGGTCCTTGAGAAGTTTCTGAGCATAAACTCTCAATTCCTCGGGCGAGTCACAGACCTGCAACGGCACCGCAACGACGACTTCATACGCCAGGAAGAACCAAGAGCGCGCATCATCATCACACTTCTCACTCTCCATCTCGAACAGCTTTGCCCATGTACTCAATTCCAAGCGCCGCCAATTGACAATCGTAGCCGTCAGCTCGTCGTACAGTGAAAGTGCCGAGTTCGCACGGCTAGCCCAGCCGCCGAATTGCCATTCGTGCATGAAGGTGTGGACTTTCTCGACTTTAGTGATGATCTTGGCAAGGGGCTCTGTATGTCTGAATTTTAGGAGTTCGTGACAGGATACGAGGACGTCTTGGAGGGGTTGCATGTGGCCGATCTCGTCGACGGCTTGAAGATCTCGGAATCTGTTGATGATTTGTTGGACTAGCGTGACGAGTTTGCGTGTCTCGGGAAGATTTGCAGATGTATAAAAGTTGTAGGTAGCTGGGAGTGCGGTGCTGGAATTCAGAGTCTCGATCTCGTCGTTCAGAAGCAATAGTGTGCCAGGTAACAGAGCACGGGTCATCTTTCGTTCGCTGAATGGTGCATCTTCGTGTAGAGAGCCGATACGTTTCGATATCTTGCGAATAGAAGACAGAATGCTCCCTTGTGGCAAAGTACTACCCAAGAAGATCTCAGAGTGGACTTTGGCGAGTCCAATGGCCGTCTCTCTGACAACAAACTGCGCCGGTGTAACACCCTTTGGCTTATCCGCAGATTCATCATCGTAGGCTGGGAAGAGTTCGTTGAATTGCTCCTGGTCGTCTTCTTCTTCGTCCTCGGCACTCCCTCGAAAGACGTACAATCCGGAATTGGATTCTGCTTCCAACCGGTCGGATTCGAGTCTCTTCTTCCACTGATCGTAGCAACCGTGGAAGCCCTTGAACAATGCTTGTCGACTATCTGGCCCAAAAGAGGACAACTTTTCTATTGCAGCAGAGGTTCCGATTATAGAGAGATATTCCATTGGCTGTGAAGCAATAATATCTTCATTGATCGCGGTTGGCCCGCCTCCAAGGAAAGGAGTCATCTTGCTAAGAGCCAAACACGACTCGTTCTTAGCAGATGGTGCAGCAGAAACAAGAGCAGCCATCGACAGCCCGATCTGCAGGCAGCGAAGCATACTGATTACCGGTGCCGTCAAATCATTGTAAGCTCTAAAGCGCTCCGAAAGTCGTCTGATGATTTGCGCTACGTTGTGTTGTGCAAGCTTGATCTGCTGCAGTCCACTCTCGTTGCTATCGGTGAAATATGTCGAGATCGTACTTTCAAGGTCAGATCCAAGAACAGTCTTCAACAAATTCCCAAACTCTCCCTGGAGTTGGTCCATCTCCGAGATCTCAGGACGGTAAATCTCCTGGAGAATCTCAGGCGGTTCACCCAACTCAGCAAGTTCAGCCTCTAGTAATTGGCATCGGAGGTTAGATTCCTGCCCGGAAAACAGGCGTTCAAATTGGCGTAGTGCTGCGAGTTTAGCTTGGATATCCGCGCGATTCTCAGAGTGTCTCTGGCGCTCGAGTCGCTGTCTTTTATCCGGATCGAAGGCACGGTCGGGAACGTACAGTGTGATACATCCGATTGCGAAGCGAACCCACGCGAGAGAGGAGAATTGCAATCGTAGGTTTGGTTGTGACCGTGAGGCGACGATAGAGAGTATTGCAGCACCGAAGCTCTTGGTGATGACTTCTCTGAGCTGGATTGGCGTGCTCGGTGCAAGGAGGTCTTGATTGATGCTTGCCTTCGATAGGGACAAGTCATGTTCAACCGACGATCGTAGAGATTGGCACAATGCCAAGAAGGAAAATCCAACATCCGATCCATGTGCAGAAACCACAGAGAGTAATAGAGTCGAAAGGACATCATTGAGATCAACGAGTTGATCCCGAGACAAAGTCACGCTTGAAAGAGCCAGCTTCTGACCCATTGCTGGCAGTTCGGTCTCAAACAGCTTCAAAGACTTAAGATCGACATCTCCGACCGCATTCAACTTCTTGAACATATCAATAGAAAACGTGTCCGTGACGGGTTGTAGTCTCTCGCTGGTGCCAAGAAGATAATCGATTGCCTGCAGATTTTTAGAACTAGTCGTAGAACTGGCAAATTGCATCTCAGAAGTCGTAGGATGATTGGCGAGGATCACAGCATCAACGTCACCAGCTACCTCGCCAATGGAATCAGACGTCAAGACATCCAACATCCGGAATTGTCTAAGGGCCTCGAATTGGGTGGTGAAGAAGGGTGTCACACCGTCTTCTTCGCTGCCGATACTCTTCTCGAGATTCTCCATCTCGGTATTCAATGTGGAGATAAGGCTCGATCCATCAACATCGCTTGTCAGGATAAGCTTGTATGCCTTTACCAGCGAAGTCATGATATGACCCAACTCGGCGACGGAAATTGTCGTCTTCCATCTCAAAGCGTCGAAACGCAGAGCTAGTTGTTTCATCTGCGCGAGTGTTTGTATGACGCTGTGGTTTGGAATGACGGTGGGTCGGAGTTGGCGCCAGAGAAGTTCCATACTAAGACCGGTAGTAAGCTTGAAGCCTGATGAGAAATCCGTTTGCAGGCTCTGGCCGAAGAATGCTATTGGTGAGTTAGATGATTGAACAGCTGCAGAAGTTCGAGTGAGAAGGTCTGAGCCGATGGCAAGATGTGCTTGGAATGTCGACTCTTCAAAAGTGCGGGATGTGGACAGCTGGAAGGTGTTCCACCAATATCGAAGCAGCGATTTGAATGCCTGCTGTTGCACTCTCCATTTATCGTTGGAGCCAGTGTGACTCTGCAAGTATGCTGCCAGCGCCATGAGAGTATTGTGCAAGAACTCGGATATATTGACAGTTGAGTCTTTGGTCACTGCAGCCACGCGGTTTTTCACAAGCGATCTCTGTAGTCTGTTCATCTTGCTGGGCTTCAGAGCCTCTAGACCATTCTCTTGCAGCATATGGGCTTTTGTTGCAGCAGAAATCTCGAGGATGAGGTCGAATACAGCACCCAGCCAATGCGCATGCTCTGAATTGGAGCCACGGCCGAAGAGAGGAACCAATGGAGAGTTCTGGAGCGGGTAAATGACTTGCGTGTCTCTAAATTTCTCAACGGGCAGCTTGTTGTTCGCTGCGAGTTCACCTAGAATACCTCCAATAGAAGCTCTCAGTTGTTGATTTGATGATCCTTGGTATATCTCGTTATAGCTTTCGCAGAGGGCCGCGAAGTCTACATTTCGTGCATGTGTGTTGCAGAATGCCCCGACAAATCGTTCCAGGAGGGGCATGTCAGACCACGACAAATTATCAAGAGCCGCAACGTACAGCAGATGTGCTTGTTCCTGGTCCATACATTGAAGCTCCAAAGCTGTCGCCAGATTTTGGAATCTCCGCATGCCAGCTTCAGGCTTGACGCCGACAACGCTCACCTCAGGCAAACCCTCAGTCGCAAGTGGCTCAACAAAGATCTCTACAGCTCGATTTCTCATAGCCCTTGACAGTTCCCCAAATCTCGCATCCATAGTCAAGAAGATTCTGAACTGCGGATGTGGCTTAACAATCTTCGGCTCGCCGTCAGGTCCGCAATGTTCGTTGATACTGAGGAAACCGTTTGGTTCGAGAAGAGAGTTCAAACGGTCGAGTACCGATGCGCTGCAAAGATTTGAATTGTCGAGGACGAGCCAGGAACCTTGTTCGAGGGCTTTGACGAGAACGCCGTCTACCCATTCGAAGCGTGCGTTTTCAACTGCCATGGGACGGGATGCGAACTCGGTACAAGTAGCTGCGAGAGTGCCAAACGCGGAAAGGGAAGTTGTAGTTTCGAGTGCGAGGAGGTTTTGGGCAAGAGAAGTGAAGTACGATGATGTCGCCTGGCTGGGTAGATTAAGTAACTCCAACAGAACCAGGGCCTCCGAGGGGACTTGCGCGGGGAGTGATGAGAGAATTTTGGTGTTGATGAATTCCTTCACCTCCGAAAGGAAAGTGCTCGCAGCACGCTGGGGGTCAACTTGTTCGAAGCCCCCAACAAGATCCATAGTATCGATGTCGGCGTTTAGAGGAAAGACTACGAGAGATTTGCCACTGGTAGCGGCAATGTGCTCGATGATTGCCGTCTTGCCTGATCCCGAGGGTCCGACGAGGATACATGGTAGGTTTTGCTGGATACATATCATTACAGATTCAATCTCTGGGAGGCAGTTGATTGGGTCAATCGCTGGGAATGAGAGTCGCTGAATGAGTGCGTCTCTCTCCATGTATGCTAAGCCGACTTGATATGCAGCCGCGCTCGTGTTGTGGAAGAAGTGGCGGAACGGAACGTTTGTACAGAATACTTGGGCAAATATTCTGTCCACTTCTTGGCGGTCTTTGGTCGTTCTGAATCGTTGTCGAAAGATGAGATTTAAGAAATCGGATGGTGTGGAAGCGGCTAGCAGTGGAGCAGAAGACCCAAGCAGCTGAAGCCAACGAAGAATATCTCGAAGATTGAACTCCCATGGCCCACCCTGAGAGCCAAATTGTCGACGGTGCACAATCTCTTGCTCGAGGCGAGATACGAATGCGATGATTGTATTTAATGTCTCATCTAGCATCTCAGGAAAATTATGCTTGCAAATCAGCTGAAGGTCCTCATTCCTAAAAACATCAGCGTAAACGACAGTGAAACGATTCACAAAGGAGCTAGGCAATCCCTTTCTACCGCCACCCTGGTGATGTGGATTCTGGGCGGCGAAAACGGAGAAGTTCGGATGGCGCTTGAAAGTCTGGTCGAGTTCGGAAATGTAGACTTCTCCGCGATGATCCAAACAGGCGTTCAATCCCTCCAGTACAGATTGTGAAGCAAGGTTCATCTCATCCAGTAATACCCATTCGCCGTTCTGCATTGCCTGGAGGAATGGAGCGTCTCTCCATGCAAAGTGGCCTGCTTCGGCACCTTCCACTGGAACATCAGATCCAAACAAGTCCATGAGATCTGTTTGCTCCGAAAGATTGATACGAGTCAACGGACGATTGCACGCACGAGCGAGAGCGGCAATGAGAGTCGTTTTTCCAACACCAGGACTTCCTTCGATAAGAATGGGTTTCTGAACTTGCAGCGCCCGGATGACTCTCATGGCATTCAGCTTCGTGGTTGGTGCGTTGAATGCGAATCCTGGATCGGAGTCTGAACCAGACTGCTTTGGAATCGAAAAATCCCCCATGATCAACAATGTATCACCATTGATGAGGTCTATAGGTTTGAAGTATATTGAGTTGATGTCATGCTTCAAGAGAGTACTGAGTTGCGACAAGCACTTCTTTCGCTCGTCAACGATGTTGTCCGGGTTGATTGCCAGTAAAGCAGCAGGATTCGCACCCAAGGTATCGATGTATATCATTGCAGCACCATGCAAGACCGCAAAATAGGGATCTGTTGAGCTGGAACCATTCATGAATTTGACCCATGCAAGTACATCACGCACCGAAATCGATGTTGACGACGAAGATCGGTAGTTCTCCCCAAACCATTCCGCAAAATGTACCATGGCCTTCGAAAGATGCTTGAAGTTGTCATTCAGCTTAGCCTCAACAATCTGGAACACATCTTCATGTTCTGACAGGGAGGGAACCCATATTTCAGTAAAACGATTTCGAAGCGCAGGGGACAGTTCTCGCTTTCCATAATCACCACCTGGATTCATGGTCGCAAAGAATTGGAAACCATCAGCTGCTTGGACGAAGGAGCTGTCGACACCCTTCTCGGCAAGAAGGATCGTTCGCTGGGTTTCGAGAACGGAATTCAGGCGTTCTAGGACAGAATCGTCCGCCAAAGAAATTTCGTCGAGTAAGAAGAATTGGCCTTCCTTCAATGCTTGAACCAAGCTACCGTCGGACCATTCAAAAAGAGCTTTAGCTTTTCCTTGATTGAGCTCGATCCGTTGTCTTAGTTCTTCCGGTGCTTGCTCCATTGTCGACGAGGGCAATGAACGGTAGGTTGCCATCAAAACATCAACATCAATATCATCGGCAATCGTCTCTCCAAGACCTCTCAGGAGTGTGATCAAGTCTTGCTTCAGCTGCTCCAAGATCACAGCCCGGTTTCGAACTGGCCGTTGAGCTCCAATGAGATCTCCAGTCTCGGTATTCTGATGTGCGTTCACGATATGCAACTCCTTGCCAAAAGCCTCTGCCAGCATCTGGCAGACGGTCGTCTTTCCACAGCCAGTCTCACCAACAAGCAGAACAGGCTCATTATTGCGGAGAGCATGGGCAACAAGAACGTACAATCGACGCATAGCCTGGGTCCAAACAACGCCTTGAGAATTCGAGGTCTCATTGTAGGCTTTGATCTCGGGAGAAAAGTCGCCGCCATAGAGTACTGTAGGGTCAATTTTAACTTTCATGACCTTCTCGATGATCTCCTTGACAGCTGTTCTCTCAGCAGGGTTTCGAACGCGCTCTGCCAGCAACATATAGCCGTTTGCTGCCAATTGTTCTCGATTATCTGCATCGCGAAGAGCCCATCGGAACAAATCTCTAAGGGTTGCAAAACTGTCCTTCTGTTCGAAGAGGCGGCTTGATTGGCGAAGGGTCGATAACTCTTTGTAGACATCCACAATTCTCTTGCAATCCGATGGTGCAACTTTCTGGCTTCGAAACTCAAGAATTTGTTGTAGTTCATCTTGCGGGATATCGTCGAAGTGCAACTCCAAGAAACGATTCCTAAACGCGCGTGAGAGGGTTTTCCGACCACCATAGAGTCCAGGGGGGTTCTGAGTTGCGAAGAGCATGAAATTCTCATGGGGGCGAACGATCTCCTGGGTTTCGGGGATCAGCAGTTCGCGGTTGTCATCAAGTAGACGATTCAGAGCTTCGAGGACATCTGTGGGGGCTAAATTCAACTCGTCCAGCACGATCCAATGACCCTGCCGGAGAGCTTGGACAAGAAGACCTTCTTGGAATCTAAGTTGGCCATCAGATCCAGAAACATATGTCCCTAGATATTCTTGCAGGTCCGTGTGTTCGTGATTGTTGATTCTGACGAACTTGTTGCCACTGTACTTTGCCAGATACTCAATCATACTTGTCTTTCCGGAGGATGTTGGACCCTGTACGAGAACTGGGAATCTTCTGGTAGATGTAGCTCGGACCAGGTTCAGCATATTGCGCTCAACCGACGGTGTCTTGATGTAGTGATTCTGTTCCTGGGGAGTCTCGGAGCCTTGGAGCATCCAGTATTGGCGGTCTCTCTTCTTGTTCGTGAAAGCCTTGTACAGTTTCTCATCATCAAGTCGGCGAGGAGTTTGTGCAAGCAGGGCACGGAAATTACCATGGCTACTCAATAAGTGGTGATCAATGAGAGGCATCAACAGCTTTTCGGATTCCCTGTCAAGGAGAGTCAGGAAGCCCATTGCAAAACCTTCATACAATGCTCTTCGCAGTCCATATGAAGGTGCAATCTCGACAACGTAGCTGAGAACACGTGTGAGGGTTCGGAGACTGAAATGCGGAACTTGATTAGCACCATCGACCAGTCTCTTCTCATCCGCTAGACGCTTGGTATTAAGATACAATCGTGCAACATCATGGGCAGCTTTCTCGTCGTTGCTGCTATTGCCTTTCAGGTAAGCCTGAATGACACCAAGAAGATCATCCAAGTTCCTATCTGGACTCTCAACATAGATCTCGGTAAATCTTGACCGTAAACCCATAGGTAGATCTCGCTTTCCAACATCGGTAGCTGGGTTCATGGCGCCAAAGATTCGAAAATTAGGATGAGCCTTGACTCTTTCGATTTCACCTGTCTCCGAAAGCAAGATGGATGGCGAGCCTCCAGACCCATGGTGCAGCAGGTCAGCAATGCTTTCCAACGTATCGGGGGAAGCAAGATTGATTTCATCAAGAAGTACCCAGTCACCATTTCGAGCTGCTTTCACAATATTACCCTCAACGAAAGTGAAAGCAAAGCCCTTTGATCCACCAGACAACTGAATGTCAAATTGTGCCAGACTTTGTGAGAACCGCTCCCATCTTGGCTTCAGCTGAAGCAAAGATTGCAATCTTGACTCGGTCTTCCGACGTTTGGTAGGTTGCTCAACGGGTCGTCCATTTGCGACTTCTTTCTTTTTCAGTTCTGAGATGATCTTGTCAAACATCTTGGGTGCTTCACGCCAGAGTTTGCTTGCCTTGCTCCATTGACTCTTAGCAACACACTTTCCGAGTGACTCGAGATACTTCTGGTTCTTTGTCGCTGAGATACCGGTTGCTGCGAATAAGTCATCAAACTCTTCCTTCAGCGGAATTGCAAGACTTCTAATGTTGACAGGCTTGAAGCCACCGAGCAGGTCCCCAACCTCACTCTGCTGGGATAAATTGACAGCGGTCAGCTTGTATCCCAAGGAGTCTGCGAGTTGCTGAACGACGGTTGTCTTTCCAATACCAGTCTCTCCTACAAGTAGAACTGGTTCCATCATCTTCACAGCCACGCCAACCTGCTCCAACAGTCGCTTGGCGTGAGTGGTATTGGCAAATGGTCTTGATTTCTTGGATGGTTTGGAGATTCGGTTTGCGGGAAGTTTTTGTAACCGAACTCTTCCAATTGTCAGCTCCATCTCTCTATCTTGGTATCGTGGAATATGGGACGTCAGGAAATGTTCGACCCGCTGGGGATCAATATGCATCTCCTCGGCGATCGCTGTAATGATGGTTTTGCGAGTATCATCTGATTGCAAGCTGCCCGCAAAGCAGTCAGTAGCTTCAAGAAACATCTCATACTTGATGGCATCAGTGATAGGCTCATCTCCAGTATGCGAACCAGCAGCTCTGAGAACACTATCCAATCTTCGACACCACTTCAGAAGATCACGAGGACTGATGGGTCTTCCAAGTGAGGTACGACTTCTCGAGGCAAATGATGGCTTCTGTGACAGCGTGTACAATCTCTCATATACACTGATGATACCAGGGAGGAACTTGTGTAGAATGGAATAGGTGGCATCGATTATTTGGGTGAATTCTTCCTGGCTAGGCATCTTTACAGGTACTCGCTGCCACAAACGAGCTCCGAGCATGTGCAAAGCTGGTGGGTTTTCATGCCCAGTCACACTTAGTGATGTTCGGATACTAGCGAGAAGTCTGAATCCGCGTCCAGCTTTGATTGTCTCTCCTCGGCTAGGGATCAACAGCTCTCCACGCTCAATGAGAGGTAGGATAACACTGATCACTTCGTTTGGTGCTCGGTCGAGATCTTCGATGAACACCCATCTACCTTCTCTGACTGCAGTCGTCAAGACACCAGCTCGCCATGTGAAGGAACCTGGTTTCGATCCACTGGCATACATCCCAATCAACATCTTGGCATCGGTTTGCTCGTTTAGGTGGAGAGTGACCATGTTCGAATCCATGCCGAGTTCTCGAGCAAAATCATTGACCAGAGATGTCTTTCCCGATCCAGCAAGTCCATGAAGAAGTATAGGGGAAGATGAGAGTAGTGATTTGGCAAATATTTCCATATTCTTCGACGTCGTTGTTGTCTGCACCATTGTGGAAGGTTGGGAGGGAGGGCCATTTGGTCGAGGAAGTAAAGTACTTGTATATTGGACAACCAGTTCTGACAGTCCCTGCAAGTCTGATGATACAGGCTTAGATTCTCGAGCAAGAGATTTCACAGCATCTTTCAACCGCTTGTCCTCAAATAGACTCAAGAATCCGTAATCAACCAACTCCCCATCCAAGTCCCCCATTACAGCATCCGATTTCCCAACATGTTCCTCTGTCATAGCCTCCAACTTTGTTTCCGAAGCAGAACACAGCTGGCAGAATATGCGAACTGCCAAATATCGTACACCTCTGTCGGAATGCTTCAAGTAATATTGTATATTCGAGGCCGAAATCGTTCGTGAGAAAGCATTGCTATTGAAATTGAGCAGCCTCAAAGTCGCAAGCAGTATTCGTTGAAGTTCCAGTACATCCAATCCACCTCCCATATCCCATAAACATTTTATCCGAGCTTCTTGTCTCTCATGTCCAGGCTTTGAGGTATTCTCCAGGTATTTCTCCAGAAAAGTCGAAAGATGCGGCGCAAGCTGTAGAATCCGCGCAAAAGCTCCAATTACCCCAATATTCTGTTCTCCTCCTGTTTCCCCTCCAATCCATCTCGCAGATGTATCTGCAAATATACCCTCGTATCTCGTAAAAAGTTGCAGAGTCAATTCGGGCTGCAGTGCAGCGACTGCAAGCGCATCGAGGAATCGCGGGGAGTTCCGTAGGCGTATGATCTCCAGAATCTCCTCTGGCAATTCCTCCAGCATTTCTCCATTCTCCATTCCTCCCATATCCTCTCTATTCAACTCGTCGATATCCATTTCGTGGTATTGTTGTGTGTTGTTGCTGTGCGTAGACGCGCAACCTGGGTGAATGAGGTCTCTCGCTTTCTACTCCAGAGATTCTTGACTCCATCCAGAACTTTTTTTTATCGCGATAAAGGTCAACGGACGCGGCCGCACGCTAACATTTCTTAGCGCCGCTGCGGTCTTGGCGGGCCGGCAGAACCATCGAGCAATCGCGAAACCTCAAAAACACTTTATTTTTGAACCTCACGAGCCTCAACTCTGCTTCTCTAGGTACAACCCTCACACCCCCAACCACCATGTCATTATCCTGCCAGTCTGCAGCTCGAAGCTGCGTCCGTTCTCTGCGATCCTCTACCTCTCTACGACTTTCCTCGGCGGCCGTGGCACAAAGGAGGAATACGCCAGCGAGAAGATGGGCATCAACAGAAACAGCTGTGGCGAACCCCAAGATCTCGGGCATCGTGGATCAGATCAGTCAATTGACTTTGCTGGAAACGGCAGACTTGGTTGCGAGCTTGAAGGTATGAGTTGGGCTTGTTTGGGGTGAATTGGGGGTCTTGGGGAGATATTGTTGCTAATGGTTCGATTTCTACAGTCTCGCCTCAATATCCCAGATATGCCAATGGGAGGATTCGCTGCCGGACCAGCTGCTCCAGCTGCTGTTCTAGTTGAGGAGGAGGAAGCTGCCCCAGTGCAACAGGAGAAGACGCTTTTCAACCTCAAGCTAATGTCCTTCGAGACCGGCTCCAAGCCCAAGATCATCAAGGAGGTCAAGAGCATGTTAGGTCTGAGTTTGGTAGACAGCAAGAAGTTCGTGGAGAGTGCACCGAAGTTGATGAAGGAAGGCGTACCGAAAGAAGAGGCTGAGAAGATTGTGGCTGCATTGAAGGAGTTAGGTGGTGTCGTTGTCATGGAATAAGGGGCGTTGGAAAAGGAATGACGGTTGTGTATGATGTGTATGGATTGAGGGAATTGTATCAATACTAGAGATGTGTACAAAAATCTACTTCTCAACCCTGCCCCTTTTCCTTTTTGCCATGGTTGGGTTAGGTACGATTTTCTGGGCATTGGGGCTGGCTTTGTCAACCTCATATCAACTTATGGCCAAGCCTAAATCTACAGCGGTGGTCTCCAACGTTCCAAATGTGTATCTTGATACATCGTCAGCGTAGTCTCGGGCATCCTGCGGAGTTTTATTCTGAATTGAACATGTTACTTTGCCTGTCAGCTTCGGTCTCGCTGCTGGCCATTATTAACATCCTCTATGAAGCTCAAGGGTCAGCAGAAATATAGTCTCACTTGCGGACATACTTCATTAATTCTTTTACGATTTCCCTCGCCTTTTGCCTATCAAGAAACATACTTCCGAAAGAGGATTCCAATGTTTACCTCTCCCTTTCCAGCTACCCACTCTTTCAAGTCGTGTCCGTTTCCAATTCAAAGTCTTTGACTCCCTTCCACCTTCAGCTTTCAGCTAGGCCCAGTGTGACCGCATTCATATTTGTTATGTCACAACTTTCTCTGCTTTTAGGACATTTATATCTTCACTCCTTCTTCTCGTCTCACCATCATGAACTTACCCAATCAATTCCACAGGCCCCAAGGAGATGCAAATTATCTCACGAGAACTGCAAGTCAGTTTACTCCACACGACGAACCCCCACAGTACATACCCTTTCTATCAACTTTGCCAAACATCATATAGCTTCAGCTAGCAGGCTCGATGTTTCAAAATTTATTTGCTCTCGTCTCGCTGTCAAGCCTCTTGACACTATCGTCCGTTTGTACTTTCTTTATTAAGAAATCGATCAACTGACTACACATCACAGCCCATAACTTTTTCACACCTCGTTTTCAACTATCTCTTCCCGTTTACTAACTTGCGAGCCGCCAGAACTCTATGGATTCGGCTCGTCTCTCAAACTTCAACATGTAATTGCCCTGGTATTGTAATACTTTCCATTGAGCATTTCAAAGCACGGAAACAGAAGCCTTCTTCAATACTACTGCTCAGCAGATTATCTCTGAAAGCCCCTGCATATCGTCGTCTGAAAAGGCCGCCGGCCACTGATCACAGCCCTCAACGGGTGCCCTTTTTCTCCTTTCATTTAACGTCTCTTACGTTCAATATCTGAAGCCCAATTTTTCTGACTTATACGTTACTCGCCGCGCATTTGATTCACTCTCACTTAGCTACCCATATCAACTCCACGGAGTCGAGAAATAAACCCCTAAGTAGAGTAAGCAAGCAGTTTATTCGGTTAACCGGTTTGGTGAGAAGTACAAAAGCAAAGTTCAACTGCGATTTTAAAGTCACTCAGCTCGATTCAGACAAAAGGATCTCCTCTTAAGCTCCAACTATGCTAGACTGATGTATTCATTATGTCACGGCCATAAACAATAAAACACACTTTGCTTCAATCATGTTCTCCTCCGAGATATAACAGGCAGGCTAGATCTCACTAGTTCTGCCATGTAATGGTGGGTGGACCTCTCACGACGTCCTATTGTCAAGACAGCCTAACCGTCATTTCCTAATATGCTGTCAATTCCACTGCAAGCATCTCATTACAACATCAGTCATGTACACTCTCTAAGTACCTACCGTAGAACATATAACCAACGTATCAATCAAGTATATTTCCCTCAAAACTCAAGACTTTGTCGACCCGCCAAATGATTATTGCCCCATTATACCAGGCTCCTCCGCATTCCATATCGAAACCTCCGGCTGTCCAAACTTTGGATTTACAACAACCGGCTTAGCCAAAGGTTATATATATATATCCTTTCCCTCACTCTTTCAATATTGAATCTGCTTCACAAAGCACTCGATTCGTGAATCTTGACTTGTAACCGTTTGCTATTAATTTTTCCACACTTTGAAGAGCAAGAGGTTTATAAAAACGCCGTATGAGCGGCTCAACGAAAGTCAAAGCAAAGAAGTACCAAGAGTATGAAGTTATGAACAGCGAAAGAGTTCTAGAGCAGGCGGTAAAGTGACCTTTCAACTAAGTCGTGGAAGTTAGGATTTTTTTCTGATGGTTTTTTTCAGGGCGAAGACCGCAGTGTTAAGTCTACTCGTCGCGCCAGCAGGTCGGTAAAAAAAGCGAAAAAAAACTCAGGAAACCGACGAGTAGACATAGAGCGTCGAATAAAGATGATAAGTAGAGAATTCTTTTTATTGTCAAAAAAAAAACATCACTGTCAATATCTTACCACTTGTTATCTACTAGATACACAACCCAAACGAAGTACAATACAGCCTCGCATGTTCAAATTGAGAACCGGGATCAATATAAATTTCCACACCCTGTCTCCTTAAAGAATAACGAGGATCCAGATCTTCCCTCGAGATCAATGCTCCACCAGCCCATACTGGTGGTCCGGGATCCTCAGTTTGCAGTAAAGAGCATTTATCAACAACCCGCCGGGTTTGTATACCGAATCGCAGCGTCATCCTGCTCTCTAGTCTCGTGAAACTAGATCGCTATTGCCAACCTTAGATGCATTTACTCCGAACTCGTTGCTGCACCATGTCGAGTTTTCGAAACACAATATTTGCAACCTGGTAGGCAGGACCGACCTCTACAGTCCTTGTACAGCACCGTGTATACAAACAAAATGGAATAAATATCAGACACGAAAAGTACAATGAAAGATGACGAGTTACAAGCTACGAGTCACCACCCTAATTCGGGAAAGATTAAATTCGCAGCCACTCACTTGAGCGCGACAGTTTCTTGGGGACGAAATATGGCCTTGCAAGGAATTTTCGTATTTCCTTGAGTGGGATTTGAGACAGGCTTGATCACCTTTTGGAAATTTGAACCTGGTGATGTCATCTTCCACGTACTTGTCACATCTCAAGCCATTGTCAAACCCAAAGGAGTCTTCGTAAGTAAAACCCAGAAGTCAACAAGGAACTGCTCTGAGTAACGAGGGTGGAAAAAGAATGAAAACCCCTGGAGATGATATGGAATGTTGCAACTCAAGGACAGTGAAGTTGAAACAGGTAACCAACGCTTGCATCCTTGCCCACATCTTGATTTCAGTCATAAACTTCTGCTTACCTAGCGACCGCCTTGAAAGCAGAAGTCAGGATTTGAAAAGATAGGTTGAACACGACGTAGAAAATTTCCGGAGACCTAAGACAGTACCAGAGCCACAGTTTGTATCAAAAAATCACTACCTTGGTCAAGATTTTTTTTTTATGCAGTTATTTCTATCGATGCCTCAGATAGGACGAAGAAATCGCCTTCATGGCAGAACTCCCAAATCTCATGAACCTACCAACGCCACGCAATGCAGACGCCAAATATGCCACCAGTGAACGCCTTCAAGATCCATCCAGTCCACAATAACCCCATCCCATATTCCCCATATCCATGAGATTTACTCAGCAGGCGCATGCATCTTCGCAAACTCCTCAGTCCATCCCTCACCAGCCTTGCTTCTCTCCTCTCCCTCCTCACGATACAACTCCAGATCATCCTCTCCCAGATCACTCGTCTCATCCCACAACTTATCGAACTCGTCACCAGCCGCACCCACGCCACCATTGAAAGAGTTTCCTGGAGCAGCCTTGGGGATAGCCCAGATATTCTCTCTCAATCGCTTGTGTCTCTCACGATCCTCCTCAATACGAGTCTCGATCTGCTTCTTGTCCAGACGTTGCGGGGCAGACATCTTGGATTTGGAGGAGGAGTTGGGAGCAAGTGGGGTAGAGGGGTCGATTGGAGAAGACAGGCCGATGTTATCTGGGTGGGTATCGCGCTCCTTGAGGAGTTCTTCGATTTCGGAGACAGTCTGGGCGAGGAGGAAGCATTTGGTTTGGAGGGCTTGGAGAACCTTTCGGACAACCTTGACGTTGGCAGCTCCGGATCCATCTTCGGGCGCAACGGCGTCGACCATACGTAGGATATCGCGCTGCATCATTCGGATGTAGTCGTAGTGATTCTCTCGGGCTGCCATGTCGCAGAGGTGCTCGATGAAGTACATGATGTTTGCACGGTTGTTCATAGAGTTTCCTGCCTGGTGCTAATTAGCATTCTCTTATACCCGTCTCGCTGGCTGTCCGATATCCTCTCCTGTCTGCTTTCCATCTGCCATCCCTATCCACGACCCTACGGGGCTTTGGGGGGGATCCTCATGAAGATATACTGCCCTCCACACAAATGGAATGTACCTACTCTCTCCAACTGCTCCAAAATGCACGAATGTAAATCCTCATCCAAATCCCTATACTTCAAAGCATACTGCGCCGTCTTGCTCGCGCTAGTAACACTCGCATTCAGACTGGCCAGCTGCTGGGTGAAACGGATGCGCACTTCGAAGGGATCCATGTTGGCGAGTTCCTTAGAGATGTGACCGTGGCCGCGCTCAAGAACAGGGACAGCAACGTAGCTATTTTCAGGTGGTGTCAATGGGGAGCCATAATCGTTCTCGTGCTGCTCGAAGGGGTTGAGGTTTGTATTTCTGGGGGCGGCGATGGCGGGTTTCTTCTTGCCTTTGGCCTTGGGCCGTTTGTTCTTGGGCTTGGAGGCTGAGCCTTGTCCTCGGGGATGGCTAGACATTGTTCCGGTTTGCTGGGCGTCGAATGCCGAGGCTAGAGTCTTCTTAGTGTAGTGTCGGGGATTTGTCGGGCTCGCTGCTCAAAGCTGCGTACCGAGAGTCAACAAACAGAAACAACGCCTCAAAGAATGGTGGTTCTGGGGGATCGTTGTAGTGTTGTATTGTGGAGCGGAAGAAGATTTGAGGTCGCGATAGATTCGAGAGAAATCTTTTGGGGTAGATATGACTCTCACCGTGCTAGTCTAGCTTGCGAGCTCTGGTGAATATGTTTGTTGGTAGAGGTTCAAAGGTGAAAGTAAAGAGCAATACTTTGTATCTGAATATGTTCGATTAAGATTCTATAGATCAAATTGACATACATATTACTAGGTATCCGTTTCCGTTTCTACATATTCCAACCTAATAACTTCAAGTTCTAGTCTACTTCTCATTTCTTCTAGTAGGAGAAATTTCCCAGAAGCCATAATGGATCACGGTGGATAGCTTTCATGAGCATTCCGAATAAAAATAATCAATGGGCATTCAAGTGCATTACTGCCATGTCTCTTGTTCTAGCACATGCAATAGAGTAGTTTTCCACTCTGTTCAGTTCTATATTCCCCTTGATATATTGCTCTGAATGCTGGCCCACCACGAGCATAAGCTAAGAAACGGGTTTCTGCAGTTTCTGTTACTGGAGGTAGTACTGGGTT